>WTXH01000042.1:0-200008 GCA_022376555.1 Russula compacta
GAAGGGTTACTCAGCCTCTGACGACACCTGGGAACCGCTGACCAAGTGCATGCGCCCGTATTGGTAAGACAATACCACCAACACACCCAGCAACTGAAGAGACGAGTACAAAGGGCCCAAGCGTGCAGCATGGGTCAAATCAACCGCCTCTCACTCTTCCATCCCTTCGCAACTAAGAACAGCATGTCGTCGCCTCTCTCAGTCCCCTCTTACATCACAGCTAGCCCAGTGGATGTGAAGAGCCCCTGCCTATCCCACGCGCACTCAGTCCGCCGCCGGCAGCAGCCAGAACCCTCGTCATCCCGATGGAGGTGGTGGCCTCATCGGCTGAATTCAGTGAGTTTCAGCTCTCTCCACGGACGGTCCACGCTGCTCTCGAAGGGAACAGCCCCACCAAAGAGCAGCTTGTCCTCATCGCCCAGGACTGGCAAGCGTTGTGCGCAAGAACGAGGAAGTCTCAAGGCAGAACAAAGACCAACTGCAGTACTCAAGGGACGATCCGACGCTCTGGCAGAGCGTGAAGCGAACGCGGCTCGTCTGGAAGCAACCTACAAACACTGGAGAGACGACCAGCTCGCAGCCGAGAGGAAGATCTGGGGGTACCCGAAGGGTATGAGGAGAACGAAGGGCGAGTGCCCAATTTCTTCATTCCCATCACTGACGGCGCATACACCATGCACACCCTCGCGGCTTTACGTCAAGCGTGAGGGACAGTACTGTCTCGGACCTCAGGGAAAGGGGAGGCTGTCTATCCCAAGAACTTTTCGCCCCCAACCGCGCTACGATCATCGAAGAGGGGGAGTACCCCCAATGGTTCTTCGACGCCCTCACCGATCCCCACACTTACGACGCCATGCTGCGTCAAGCCGTCGAGCCAGGAGGAGATTGGGGGACCGCAGCTGAGTTTCAGCGCTATCACGAGACCGGTCACTGACCTCCACGGGCTTCACATCGAGGCCCGAGAACTCCAGGCACACATCGACTCCCTCCACTATCAGGAGGAGCAATGCCGTCGTCGCCTTCCTTGCCTCCCACAAGTACGAGAGCTATGCTCTCTTCCAAAACTACGCGACGAGCCCTTACTCCGAGGAGACAAAAACTGTAAGTTCTCCTCCATCCCCACAGCTCTCGCCCGGTGCGGCTCGTTTCTAGACCGAGGGTGATGTCACAGAGCGGCTTGCACGGGGGCAAGAGAACCGCTGATGGCATATAGAGGTCGCGTTTGACCCCCAGGTATGGTGGGCCTGTCTAGGCCTGGGGTTGGTAATACAGGTCGGACTCGTAGTCAGCGTATGTCAGGGCTTTGTCATGCTCTCAGTCAGCCATCTAAAGTAGCCGTATGACTGGAAACGGTCGAAGTAGCAGTAGTCACGTGTACCAGTAGTACATATGCGCGTGCGCACATCGAGACGAGACTCTAAGTCGAGTCTCCTTGTCTCACAAACAAGAGTAGTGACTTCGGTCCCATTGTCTCTAGGAAAGCCGTGGCTTGTTTCGCCTTCCTGAGTCTTCTGTGTCTTTTCTTCTGTATCCCTCAAGTCGCGAATACACTGAACATCACTCTAGTTCCAGTACCATTAACGAATCGCTAGGGAGCGATACTAGTTACTTCCCGCCAGCAATAGCGGGCGCATCCGCTGAGTTAACCGAGGTTTCATCTGAAACACGGGATACTGACGACGTCTAAGTGTCACTGCTCTCGCTGGTGGACACAAGTAGCCTCTCCACTTGTGTCTCACTTCACGCTCATACTTCACTAAGCCTTCTCAGCCTCCTTCATGCACTCACACTTCTTGATGTGAGCAGTAATCATTTGGGGATGAAAGGTACCACCACAGACATGACAAGATTTCTTCCCATTATTAGAGGGATTACTGGGCATATTGAATACTGGGGAAAGACAATGATGGTCGCACATAATGAGACCAGAGTTTGCTGCATGAGAAATATACAAAGCAATCACTCACTTATTAGATTACAAGATAGATTATGAGATTGCACAGGCAAAATTGCAGAGGAGATTACATCAATTATAATGTAGGTCTAAACATTATAATCGTATTACTTGTATAGAGATGTCCTAATAATGATCATTAATTTAATGACAAGCATGGGATAGACTCATAATCGGTTATCATGAGCAGCCAAAATTAGTTTTGCATTATAAATACATTTATAATTGTATTGCATCCGTATTACAAAGCAAGTCCATTATAATGGCCGGCCCGATTTTCCGACATGGGTTAAGAATAATTTCATTCCATTTCTTACTGACAGTACATACATTTAGAATAGTATAAATGTTCTTGTACTTGGTGTTTGGGAAGGGTGCGCATTTGCCCATTCCCAACCGGCAATCTCATTCGTTCTCCTGTGCATGTGTGCCTCATTTTTCCAATATACTGACCATTTCACTCATATGATACAGCACCGGAAAAACATTGTAGATACTGGCTGAAATGTATATCTATTATATTCGCGATGCCTGAACCCTCAACTTATATGGCGGGCGAGATTGCAGATGACTCCATTGCTGCGCCCGGTCACCTATGTCAAATCAGACTACGGGAATGTTCCTGACTTTGTAATGTGGAAGACTTGCCGCAAGCGACAACAGTTACCATTCCCAGAGCTAAAATATCTGCTGCTTTGATCGATTGATCAATCGCTCCAGTCCTTCTCCTATTGGCCCCGAGTCCACGATCACTCAAGCAAGCTGAAGTTGCTAAAACCATATCCCATGTCCTTCATTACGCAAACTGCCTTTATCTGTCAGTGACCTCATCAAATTTCTGATCATTCTGCATTCCGCATATATTTCACTCGAGACGATGGTCACTTGCCTGGTCATCATTGCTCGCTTTGGATTCCAATTTCCTTGATCCTGCCGACCGACGATGTCGACGTCTGCCTCTGCTCACATCCGCTCTCCTGCCTGACTGCCATTACTCGATCAGTTAGCGAGTACTTCCAGGACCTCAGGCTTTAAGCTTCATGGCCCGGATCGATGCACATCCAGTCGACATCCTCCAGATCACAATGGTCAGTCAACTCATATTCGACACTCCGAACCTCCAAAAATTTGTCACCAGTGTAGCGGATATGATGGCAGCTGCGAGGGTGAGTTGTCGTGCAGAAAATGGGAAGAAAGAAGAACACTGGGATGTGAGCGAAGGGAAAAGAAGGAATGAGGCACTTCGTGGACGGAGGTTCCATGATCGCGAGTGCCGGGACGAAACGAGAAACGAGAGCGCGCGGGAGAAGAGAAAGAAAAAGGGGAAACACACTGAATTTCGCAGAGGCTTGATCCCGCTGAGATTACACGTGAGCCCGAAACGCGCAAGCCCGGAATACGAATTGAGAGTCGTGGGGTCACTTTTCCCGTCTGTTACGAAGCTGAAGAGGAGGGATGAGCACGCTTCTTGCTTCGGGCCATCGTGCTGAAGCGTCAGGAGAGGCAAGGGATCATGACTGCATACATACTTATCGAACACAACACGTTTTCGTTCCTAACATGATGAAAATCCGCGCGAGTGCCATCCTCACTGCAAACAGCTGTAACGGCGTACTTGCGCCATGCGACCGTAGCTAGCATTGATCGTTGATGCTAAGTGTGGAGAGGTGGCAGAAAAAGGAGAAAAAAGCGACTAAGGTAGCCGGAACTTGATAGGGAATAGAAGCAATGCAGAGTTGGATGAACGTGAAAGGTGCTGGCAAGTTTGGGTGTGTTTGGCGGGCGTTCCGATCCGAGCGTGGCTCCGAGGTATTCCTGCCACCAGTGGAAATGCTTTAGGCATTCGACAAAGTATATGTGACCTTTAGCAATACCGATATTACGGCTAGGTTTTTCCAGATACTACTGTACGAACAATCGGTCATAGTAAGCTCACGTTGACAAACAACATTTACAACTCGACTTTTCCTATTGCCGAAGGATGACAGTGCTATTGTAATAGTAGATACATCCGCCGAAGGGAACAATACATTGGCTTAATAAATCGAATGTGCTACAAGCCCAGAAAGAAAAAAACAACGATGAGGCGGTGGTCGGCCGCTGCAGAAGGTCGAAAAAGGTGTGATACCATTACCTCCACCTAAAAGAGCGGAGGAGGCAACACATGGAGAACCCAAAGAAGAAAGTCATGAATGATGATGATGCTGCAGAACAAATGCGCAGCCATAAGCAAGTCATATCTTGTGCAGGTGGACAAGGCATAGAATCACTTACTGGTGAAGAAGGACATGAGGCAATCTATCCCAGTGGAATGGCCTCTAAGCGACGACGCAGTTGCCGTTGCCATTCCCGCCCGTGGCATCGACAGGGGTCGAGGGCTGAGGTGTGGATTCGGGCTCAGCAATGATGGCAGAGATGGAGAAGAATGATGTGAAGGAATCCATTGGTGTTTTAAGAGGCAGGTGTTGTTATGAATGAGATATTTCACTGGTGGTTGTTTCGTGAACTGTTGGAATGAATCCCATTGCTTCGCTGTCATTTTATGCGTTGAAACGTTGAAAGAACGGGTTCGGAAATCCAGCTGCACAACTCACATGATGACCAGATTGCGGTCAAAGAACAATAAAGAAAGAACTTCAAGAGAGATTAGAATAGTTGATCCCTTCTGATCTTGTATTAGAATTAGAATTCGCGCTTCACAATAAACCAGGAGTGATAGGCACTTCGGGTCAGCTGCTTTTCGAGTAATAGTGTCTCCCGACTCTCAGTTTTGAAAACAAAGGAATTTGATCGGATCTCGGTTGAACACAGACAAAGTTCAGATCTATCCCAAAATTGGTCATCCCGAAAGGTAAATCGACACTAAATCTGGAAAGGTTATTGTTCTCTGCGGTCATATCACATACATCACATAGGCTGCTTTCGGAAGGTCCACTAGCACCATGCAATCACTGGAATTTTTGTTTTTTTGTTTTGTGATTGCAGTTGCATGTGGCATGCTAAAACATATACGTGTTCGACCGGTCATATTGCAAAATAAAAGATTTTTTACGCAAAGCACGAAAACGATGTTGTAAGCGCGCGGGCATTTCGTCACATATTTTGTTGGACTCTTGGGTTCTGGCTCTGCGGAGAATAGCAGTGTCTGTGAGGAGGTAGCGATGATTTGGATAAGCGAGCGTAGTTTGCTATGCAGAGGGTGAGCCAGCGTGTGGCGATGTTGTTGCGCGCATGAGAGAGATCCAAAGAACCACAGGGGAAATAATCATATTGACGTCTATAACGGCTGAGACGTTCTGAAAGCACATTGGTTCATGGAAATATGCAGACTGGGGTTGGGATGGGGGGATACAGCCACTGACGTCGTGCACGCATGAGCATATAGCATACAGAGTCAGACCACCGGTCATCGTCAACCCGAACAAAAAATAGTCAAATATTACAGAAATAGAGGCAGTGGTGAGGGAACACAAAGGGGATGGGATCGACAGGCAGCTCACCTATACAACGTGATTGAGAAAGGGCGGCTAAGTCTAGTGAAAATGCCAAAGGCGGTGAAGGCCGATGCAAGCTAAGCAAGGAAAGCACATCAGGAAATGTACATGAACTTCTCGTGCAGCACATCCCCATAAGATGATAGGGGTGCGGAATCGGAGCAGCTAACAGTGAAAGAGTGAAAAGAGACGAGGCAGGGCACGCACGCAGCAGAAAGAGGGAAAAAAAACTCGGGCAAATCGGAACGCACCAGACGGCACTATCAAACCTCATAATTATTATGTACGGAGCTCCGCGATCCCAATGCTTCATTGCTACAGGGCGACCCGTGAGCTGCCGCGTGGCGGCATAATTTAAAGATCCTGTTTCCTCCAAAAAATACTGCGCCCCACAGGCAACACCTCTGAGGCCTGTTCGCCCGTGAGCTTTTCTAGGGCTCGTACGAATAGGCATAGCATCCTCTGTACGCACAACAACTGCACGACGGTGAATTGATGGAAAATTTCGGCCATTGCATGACTATGTAGTCCCATGGGATTTCAGGGAGGAGAAACGACAACTGGTTGCATAAACGCCCTATCGGTGGATGCAGCCGACATGCCTGGTAGGAATTCTGACTCAGAGTTGACTTCTATAGGTTGCCTGCAATAGAAAGTAAACCTGATACTGAATGGCGCAAACACCACATAAACCTAATTGAATAGCCTGGACCTTTCCGCGGGACCAATGAACTGGAGGAACTCAGCAAGGGTTGATTGAGGAACCGTATGAAAAGGGAGGGGTGTCTATTCGGACGATGAGGTCCTCAAAATTAATCGTCAACACCATCAAATCAAAGGTTATTGAGAGCAGGTAGGATAGCATGCGTCACTGGACGAGGACTGATTTGGTTGGGGAGATGCCATACGAAGTGTATGGAGAGTTTTTTGAGGTTCGGCAATGCGGCCAAGCTAGTAACCATCCCCTCGGGAGAGATATATCCAGATTATTACCATGCGCAGGGTGACAATGCGGCCGGAAAACAAAACAAGTTTTGAAAATATTGGATGTAGTGTTAGTCAAAATGACTTTTCTGAGATGTGGGGCAGATCCACCGAAGAACGTCTCGAGAAGGACTAGCCACGGGTTTGCGATCAACATAACCTCTCTTTTCAGTTATTTCAGCACCGGATATGGGCTTCCAGATTACAACGATGAATTTTTCCAATACCCGGCTTGAAACATTGGGAATGGTGATCTCGGATACTCCAATAATGTTATTAACGCCCCACTGATGTACAGCGATAGGGAATGGTAGCCAGACATCAAGCAACTTCCTCGCGAGTGCTCTGTCGTCGTAGTACAGTCGCACGCCTAGATGCTAGGTGAAGAAATGATGATCTCTTGCCATCTTCGACATACGTGTGCAAGCGTTCTCCGCATCCACGAAGTGAAGTCAGTACACGGGTCACCCTGGGATAATCAAAACGGGTAGAAGGACCTCATCAGGGAGGATGTTGATAGCCACTTGACCTATACTGCACCAGTCAGCAGCCGTTGCGCCGGAATGTAGACAAAGGACCTTCGTAGACATCGTGCTTCATCTGATTCTCACTGGCAGTCCTTAAAAAGTGCTCCATCTTCAAGACTTTTTAATTTGGAAGAGCCATCAATCTGATTCAAAACTTGATGCGCAAAGAAAATAAACGTCAAGCGAAAACGATGGGCGGGAAGAAGACCAGACGGATGAAGTGATAGACATTGAAGCCTTGTCGAGGTGTGCTCATGTGCTCATTGCATGACGTAATCACGAACCCGCGTGGGACTACCGGGCCGGACAATCCAAGTACAGTACTCCAGGTGATGCGATATCGTTGGCCAGTAAAAAACGCAACCGCGGGAAAGCCCTCGAAATTTCCCCAGTGTGCTTGTGCCATGCCTGTGCAGTGAGATCTCAGCCTCAGTGAGGAATGCGTTGACTCGAGCCGGCGCCATCGGACTTGGGCTGATATTTCGTCACTGCAAGTCACTAACTCCTGGTTCCCTCTGGATGCACACGCGTCTGGTTGCTCACACATAGCTCCTGGTCCCGATGAGCTCGAAAACGCGACTTAACTTATGTCAAAAGTTCTCAAACCGTCCTTTTTCTCTTCAAGCCCTTGCCCCTTCGCTCCCCTTTCGATTTCTGTCTTCTCTCGACCACCGCCCTCACAGCTCCCCGCCGTCCCTTCCTCTGTTTCCTTCCTTGTCTTCTTACCTTAGACAATGACGATCAAACTCGGTCGCAACCGCACGGGGTCGGTACGCCCTCGGAATACAATCACTTCCTCTTTTCTTGATGTTTTTACTAACTAATTTTTCTGCAATTTTTCCGCACGATTGTCAAAATGTACAACAAAGCTACACCTTCATTACCTCCAGAAGTCTTGAAGACATGTATATAAGCAGTCGTCCTCCCGGGAGAACGAAGATCATCATCACCACGAATTTTTGTGTGTGCACTTCATTTTCATCCCTCCTCTTTTCTTTCGTGCCATTTTCGCTTTGTCTATCTGGTGCATCTCTCTGTGGAACAGCCTTCCACGAATGTGTGTTGGTCTATTGTATCCCATTCCCTCTTCACGCTCAGCCCGCGCCCATGCGTCTCTGTCCTCTACCTCTATTTTCCCAATCATCTGCACACAGTGAGAACACAACGCCATCCTGCCCAGCCCTCAGACTCTCTGGGTCCCCATTCCGTATCGGCTGCCTGTTCTCTTCCATCCTGTCAAGCAGCAGCCAAGTCCACTGCATCATGCCCCCCTCCTTGAACTCCATCCGCTTCGCCATCGCATACAACGACCCACTCTCTGACAGTCCACAGCACTCTCACGAACCCGAGCCTGGGCTGCTCCAGCACACTCGGGGCCCAAGGCAGCAGTTCAGGAGGCTGACTCCGTCCACTGTGACATAGGTGTGCTGGAATGTGGGGAATACAACTGCCTACACGATCTCTGCCTTCAGGAACGCCAGCAACGCGTTGACAAGCCCATTCATTCCCCCGAGCACACCTCCGCGGGCCTCGTCAATGATCTCAAAGAGGATGCGCATCAGGAAGCTGCGCATTCGGGTTTCGACTATCCCCTTTTACTAGCACTTGGAAGGTATGTGGAGTATTCTCCTGGTTGAAGCGAATAGCATCGAATTTTCCGACGGCAACTGGCTTTATCAGATGACTGGAAGGGACCTGCAGTTGTGCCAACGAGGCTTGTGTTCGCCATCCAGCATGTCTTAATCCATCACGCTAGTCATGGCACTCTATTTCCAAATGGCCTTGTTCAATGCAATATTTTGTAACGTCTTTTCCAACCAGGCTACCATACTACCACACCAGGCACTACGACATACAGCTGAGTATCCTTGTAACCCTAAACCATGAAACCATGCCGCCGTCACGTAGATAGACATACAGCATTTATGGACTCAAGACCAAGAACATGATTAGCGTGGAGCAGGACGATAACCAAGATACTATCATTGCACGAGTGGCGACGCAACTGCTTTCTCCCGTAGAGCTGCAGGCCCAAGTTCACCAGCAGGGACCGAAGCTACAGCCGCCGTGAGTGGTGGTGTTCTGACCTCGAGAGAAGAGATCGAATCGCGCGAGTAATCACGAATCACACCACCGACACCACCGGGCATCCAGCGCGCTTCGACGGCCGCAAGGGTTATAGGTGCATGAGATTTCTAGGCAACGATGCCCAAAGGAACGGTATTGAGGTTAGGTTGCTAGTGCTAGTGACTCTAGCTCTTGTTATTGGCAAATGCATGTGATAGGTTGGAAAAAACAGTCAGTCCTTTCAGCCATTCTTGCGGAGGCGAGTACCACCACACATGGCTTCAGTTTGGGTTGCAGGTAATGCGGACTATAATACCACTCGTCAACTATCGATCTCTGGGACCAGTAAACGCCAGGGAGAAGGTCGGCCCGTTATCCACTGAACATAGATATCTTGTCGGGATTTGGCATCACGTTCGGATAAAAGGCTGGCCAGAGTTATATAGTCTGTGAGAAAGGGAACAAATATTTTGATGAAAATAGCGAATAAAGGGAAGGTAGTGGTGGGCAGTAAGGCTGAAACACAAAGTGATGGCCATGAGGACGTTCGGAATGACGTCATGATGTTCCATGTGTCTCGTGCATGGAGGGCAACGCGGCTCACCCCACATTTTTGTCACAACTTGACAATGGATCGATAGTAAAATAGGGTTAGAGAGCGAGCCTGGGGTTCTCGAAAAATTTCATTGTGAGGTATTGAAGCCATCATGCAAAAATCAACGCTCCAAATCTTCCGATAGCAACGAGCGACAACGGCCAACGGAAGTTGGTTTATTGCCTGTGAGGTCATGACTAATAGAACCTCGACCACCACTGGTGAGGGCGCTCCAGTATGGACATCCTATACCCGTGGTATATTCTGTTGCACACGCGTTGTTTAGTTGGCCGATCAAGTTTGAGCTCGGATGATGTCCCAGCGACGAGAGCCAAAGACGAGAGACCCGGCCTTTCGGTATGTTGACTTGCCAAATGAGTTCCCCATCTAGGTGAAGCCGGAGCTGGGTAGGGTCATAATGCCCTGCATCAACTGAAACGTAGTTGGCTTGTTTGGAATGAAGGACGACTGCCAGGTTGTTAACTACTGTACGGCGGGTACATCTATATCTGGGTGGGTTATGATGTATATACTGCGTACCTTCGCCATCCCAGCTCATTAGCTTGAATTCTAGTCGCACTAGGGATACATCGCCTGAATCCTTCCCCCCTCCTCGATCATAATGTGTCGCCTAACTGAGTAAAGCCGAAAAGCCCGAAATTGATTCCCAGTCCGAAAGCGGCAGAAAATAGTCCACTGCAGGTCTAAGCACGCAAAGGTATGATGGAATCCCTGCATAAAAGAGAACAAAAGGGTCGACGCTGCCCAGTTGGATTGCGATATAACGTCGGAAATCAATTGAAGTCAAACTCCGAGGCGGCATTTGGAACTTTTATTCGTCCTCGCCACGTGGCGATAGCATAAAAACATTTGGAGGGTTGGAAGGTACATAAGTATATGAGATATCATGCATCATGCATCATGTACCAAGGTCTAGTATGGGTTGAACATGATATTTGAGGTGTCCGAAAGGTAGCTGCCAGTGACCGACGGGTGCACGATACTGTAGCACGACTACAAGGCGATCTCCTTGTCACTTGTTACCAGAGTTCACCGGTACGTTGGCCACTAGTCACTAGTCAAGAACCTCCGAAACGTCACGGTTCTACAATATATATTGTCTCTCTTCACCACATCTAGAGTCCCTAGACTTCCCTGGTTCAACTTGTAGACGCATAGGATCAACCTCACGTTATCATATTCACTCCTTCCTAGATATGACAGTTGAGTACCTAGTTATGATCGCTGTACCCTACCAATCGTGTTCAGTTGACGGTATCAGCGCTCCGTTTACTCTGTCACGAGACTTACAGTAGGATCAGCGCTTGGCCCTTGGTCACTTAAGGCGTTGTCTCCGTTGTCCTTATCTTCAACACGACACCTTACCACTGTTTGCATGAGTCGTTCCCGTACACAGCACCAACATTTGTCTATTCCGAAGGGTATCCTTCACTTACAGTTCTTTCAGCCGGAGCAGTTGAAGGATTTTGACGACGATACTCTCGATGTGGCGCTTCACTTGGTCCAACAGTTTGTTCGACCAGAGACTTTAGAGTTCGTCCTAGAAGTTGCTCTAGAGCGGCGAGGATGTCTGGAATTCCTATTGTCATGTAGGTTGCATAATTCCTCATCTGCAACCTGGTCCTATTTCTCCGTTCTCTATTTCAGCTTTATCCGAAGAAAAGTTCAACTTCGTACTGAAGTGGGTCAATGAAGCATTTCCACATAACTTAGATGGCTATTCTACGACGTCTCTCTGTCCTAAGCTCCTTTCTGCCATTTCTGTATCGCTCCTATTTTTCCCATTCCCGAACGTGGATGACCGCCCTCAAGACCTAGACGCGTCTCACCAATACGTACTTCTTTCTAACTTGGTTCTCCAAGGCCTTGCCAGCGTCACTCAGAGCTCCTCTTTGGAAGTTGAGGATGGGCCATCGAAAACCACCCAGAAGGCAAGGAAATATGCCAAGCGAAATCGACAGGCCACCAAGTCTATTGACATGGCGCCGTTTCGGGCACTTGATCTCGAAGTTCCCGATTCGAATCACGAAGCAAAGGAGATGGGGCTGGAGATTTTAATGGGGCAAAAGAGGATACTTATGGTAATGATATTCGCACCCTGCCTCTCCATTCCTCAACTCACACACTCTCACAGTCGTATCTTGGCATTTTTCGCCTTGAATCACTCTTAGACGCGTTCAGGAGAAATTATATCCCTTCTGCCACCGTCGAGGCGATCGTCAAAGACAAAGGCATACTTCCAGCCAATCCGTCTGGCCAAGCCATCGAAACACCCGAGGGGGTCCCTGCTTCTTACCCTCAAGTTCAACCAATGAGAGCAGCCCTATATTTCGATAGCGCTGAAGGGTTTGGCCAGTGGCGGATTTTTATTTCGGGGAGAGCAGACCGCAATCTTCGTGAAACAAGGAAGAAGGACACAAACCTTTTCCGCATAACGCTTAAGAAGATCAAGTACCGATTTGTATTCTTCTTTGATCTCTGTTGTTGTCTAATGCAAACCGACTACAGAGAACTGTCGAATGGTCATTTCTCAGATGACAATCAAAAACGCTTGACCGGCGTCAATATTCCTATTCCAATATACGAAGCCAAGATGACGCGCGATTCACGTCTCGTGGTGGGTGATCTCCTCCGTCTGCATGGTTCATACCTCATCGAAATATAGTATCAAGTTGACTGCGTCCAGGACTTTGATAGTCAGGTATGATCTGCTGTCCTCACACCTGATTCTGAGTCAGCTATCATACTACCCTGCTATCACAGGCCGAGTCTCAAGGTGCGACACTCTATATTAGCCAGTAAATATGCCCTCAGTTCGCGTGCAGTTATCAGGGTGTTCGGTATTTATACCCATGCTCAACTAGATAAGCGCCTATGGAATTCCATGGGTTTTCAGCTCTCGCGCAAGGGAAAAGAGTACCAGAGACGGTACGTGTCCTATAAAGGAGTGTTATGCTACCTGACTTACCGCACGGAAGCTGCACCTTCCGAGCAGACCCTGTGCATAAGGGTGACAAAGTCGTACCCCCCGCTTCTTTCTCGACGGCGCAACTCACCGAACCTAAAATGATACCCGAGGAGCTTCCTACTGTCAGTGACGAGGTTTTAGAAGAGGTTTGTCGAGAATCCGACATCTGATGACACCCCTTGCTAACTTCCGTCCTTGAGCTCCATGCGATACTTGTGTTAGCCTGCTCTTTCAGAAGGAAGCTCTAGATGTCTCGCTGACTACAGGTCATAGACTTGAAAAGTTCGTTGCGTTTTCACAGGTAGGTTCTGACTGGGCATAGAAGACCACACCACTTTAATATCGATGCAATATCAGGCGTTACTCACGAGTATGTCCACCACCTTTGTGACTAGGCTCTTTGGCTATATTATATTCTATACAGGTATCCTTGCGGACCAAGACGTCGTTCATGTGTTTCAAGTGTCGTAAGCTGCTTTCACCAGATTCAAAGTGCCCGTGTGATAATGTCCGTTCCGCAGCCATCATGAGCAAGAGATTATTGAACACGTTCATTCGTGTTTCGTCCAGGGACGTAGTGGCACTGGGTATGAACTGTTGTACCTTCCACCTCAAAGTCCTCACTTGATGAACAGGAAGACTACGACCATGCTGTTCAAAATGTTAGGCATTGAGAACTCATGGCAGCAGAACCGTGAGTTGCGACCTGAACGCCCACGCCAGCTTTTCGTCACGCAATCAAGAATGCTCGCCGATAAGGTCGAAGAGTACTTTATAAGGCTCCACCAATCACTCGTCCTTGCGTCGCAGACCGAGAGTGGAATTTCTGGCCTCCTCGAAAGACAACGGAATAGAGAAGAAGCGGGTTTGGTGGACCAAGACGAGGCCCTCAATTGGCGCGACGATCTCCCTGCACGACTTAGCGAACTCCAGGATACCCACTTCCCTATGTTTATCACATTCGACAAAGTGCGATATACTGCGTTTCTCAACTATTTCCGAGCTGATATCTATGTCATTAGCTGTCTGCCTTGATCGAAGCAGATATAAACCACCCTCCGGGCATCCTTGCTGACGAAGGTTTAGGGACGGGTGATCGAGCGGTGTCTAGCGAGTACATGCTCCAGAGACGGAAATCCTTCATATCATTTGATGTTTTCCGGGAGGAATACTGGGGACACTTCCCGCAGTCCCTTACTAAAGGCCTAGGTCCGCCATAATTCCCTATTGTAAAAGATGTGCTCATGCGTCCATTTTTAAACGAAGACGTCTCACTCGTATTCAGCGAGTTCATGGGTGACTACCATACCGCACTGTCGTAGCCACTACTTCGTTGATCCTTCCTATTAGGTGTCATCGAAGGATCCGAAGCGACCCTCAATTCGGATAATCATTTCCTCGATTATGACACCTATTCGAACCTAAGCACACGGACACAAGCCACATTTGCGAGCAAGCGCAAGGAAATCTATGCTTTGTTTGAAATATATCTGAAGATGAAGCGCGAACGCGGAGAATATGATGCTGCAGATAGGTGAGTGCCAAGATTATCTCATTAAACCTCGTTCTCAATAATATCGTCCCCAGGACGCACGCGATTCTCCGTAGCGTGATGCAGGATGGCATGAAGGGTCAAAAGATTGACTTCCTGTTTGCCTTTTTCTCGAGCACGCATGGTCTGAAATTCACGATCCCCCTGAAACAGATACGTCGACGAGGTTCAAGACAACCTACTGATTGACGCAAAGCGTAGGCACTTCTTGGTCCTAATCCTCAACTATGGCAGCTAACCTCCATGCAGTCCTCAGAACCATTTGCCACAACCCAGATGGTCAATTTTGGGCGGGAGATACGGCGCAGACGATCTCCGTTGGCAGTTCCTTCCGCTTCAACGACCTAAAGGCGTTTTTGCATCGGAACGAGGCAAGCCATATTCTTCACTTTCAAATCATAATCTCGAGCTGGGTTTCGATATTACAGGAACGCCTTAAACAGGAATCTGCTGGAGTGACCGTGTCCCATCCACCGAAGTCTTTCCAACTTGTCACAAACTTCCGTTCGCACGGCGGGATAGTGAGGTGTGCTCACTCGATCATAATGCTCATAACGAGATTTTGGCCCTACGCGATCGACATCTTACCCGAAGAGAAAGGAATTGTCGACGGAATTAAGCCCGTTTTCTTTAGCGGTTGGGATCAAGAGAATGTTCGATACGAATCATTCCTCTTCGGCACAGCGTTAGTGCGCTTTGGTACTCCCCTTTGAGGCTTGCATCTCAAATACTTCAACAGCGGTCATCACATTGAATTCGGCGCGCAGCAATGCATCTTAGTGCGGAACGACGTTGCCAGGGAGAAGTTGAGGGAACAAGTCGGCGATATTGGCCTAATCATGTATGTTTCCTTTCCGTAGATTAATCCTTCCGAGTGCTGAGCGCTTCATTAGGACCCTTTATGAGAGCAAGGGTTTAGAATTTAATGACGTAAGTTGCCTCTCTGCCATTCGGTGTCAGAAATGAACACGTTGTCTAGGTTCTGCTTTACAACTTCTTCGAAGACTCTTCTGTCGATGTCGCCCAGTGGCGCGTAATTCTCAACGCCATCGGCCGTGCCCAGGGTGGAAGGACCCCCGCCCCGACCTTTGACGAAAATCGCCACGCTGGTGTCTGTTCCGAGGTGCGCAGGATTACAAGTTTGCTTCCGTCAATCACTTCATTTCTTGAACAGTTAAAATTCCTATACGTTGCCATCACGAGAGCCAGAAAGAACCTCTGGGTTGTCGATCGCTCTGAGACCGCGGAACCAATGCGGGCATGTTTTTTTTCACTCCCGATTGAGAAGACGGCCCACATTGCTCACCCACCTGCTTTAGATATACTGGTCCTCGGAAAGTCTCGTTCACAACTGCACCCCAGGTATCGATGTACCTCAACTTGCCGTTTCTTCGTCCCCTGAGGAGTGGGCCAAGATGGCGAGGACATTATTCTCACATAAGAGGTATTTCCAAGCCATGCACAGTTACGAGCGGGCTGGGATGGCTCGCGAGCAAGCCATCGCATACGCCTATCATCTTCGTGAACAGGCTCGCGGCATTCCTGTACGCAATCGTCCAGGAGACAATGAGCGAAGGGATGCGTATGTCAAGGTCGCTGAGGCGTTTTTGACCTCGGCCCAAGAGGCAGCTATTCTCCGTGAACAAGGTGAATACTACCGTATCGCAGCCGAGGCATTCCTAGTTTTGGAAGACCACGCACGAGCTGCTCAGGCATTCGAGAAAGGTTTGAAGTTCACGGAGGCGGCTCAGCACTATCGCCAGGCAGGCATGTTCGATGAAACGGTCTCTGTCATCAAAAATCACCGCAATTCCATGGACTCGTCAGTCGCCGATAAGCTCATTGATGTTGCGAGATACTTTTATTTTCAAGGGGGAGATCTCAAGTGTGGCTCCCTTTCGCCCTCTCTGTGCTACCTCTCACATTAGCCTACAGGAAGGCGTCGCGTCTGTTCTCTAACACTGAAGAGGAGCTGGAATTTGTCAGAGGTTGGGATATTGACGTCGCTGAAGTCAAAATTCTCGTCGAGCGAGGTCAGTTCTTGGAGGCCGCAGATCTCCACATTCGAGAGAACAGAATGCTCGACGCCGTTGAAGTTCTCCTTAAGGACAAGGGCTCAAAGGAAGCAATTCGGCGAGCATCCCAGAGCTTGCTCGACGCCCTTTGGAACGTTCTCTCCTTCGGCGTGCTACCATCGAATCTAGACAAGGAGTCTCAAGCCAAGCTCAAACGAATGGTGCGACTAGTCGACCAGTTCGATCTATCTGCTCTTGAGGGAAGGACCCAGCGAGAGGTTGTATCTCTCTTTTGATTGGTGTGGTCTTGAGCTAATAATTCTCAGTTTCAAATGTTCTCAGCAATATATGAGACTGACGTAGCTCAATTAATGACCCTCGGAAGAGCGATCCTTGACGATAATAAGCCCGCCGCTCTACTCTGTCTCGATCACTCCTTCAGGGATATGAATAGAGAGGTGGTTACTTCTGGCTCTGGATCTCAAATTCTCGATAGGACAAGGGCCCTTTGCGACTATGGGGAACTTGTCCAGGATCTCCTCTCTGTTCTCGAGCCATGGACCAAGCAGAGCATTCAGAGGCTCTTCTCATTCACGGTACATTCTAGCGGTCGTATATACCTCCCAAAGGGTACATTCCTCCATCGCTCCTACGAAAGGTCTCAACGATATCAAGTATTGAATGAAGACGCCAAGGTGCAAGCGAAGTCCTTCCACGACTTGTATCAGTCCACTCTCCGACGACGACTGTTCGAGAAGTTCGATGCGTATTGCAATAACTCTCTGTCGGTCCGCGCATTTGATCCGTGTGAAAATTTTGCTTCCGGGCGCTGTGACCGCTCGGATTGCCAGCGGCCACACTCGCTCGATCACGCGTGGTTTGAGAGGCGTCTACGATTCCATATGTTCCAAATTTCAATCTTGGACTCTATTCGGTACTTTGGCGGGGACTCAGGACAAGACAAACGCCGGTTCGATAGTTTGCTTTCAATCTGCTATCCTCACTCACTATATACTCTGAAGCTTCTGGTTCGAGCGACTATACGACGTCCTTAATCCAGCTCATCACACCTTTGGATCGTTCACGAATGTTAAACTCCACGCCGACCGACAAACTTCGCGGACATTTGACATGCTGAAGACCTTTTGGATCTGGCCTATGCTTAGTGACCAAGATCCATTCAAGAATAGATCTCGTTTCCTGTCATCATTCTTAAGTTTGGTGGATCTTGGTTCGTTCATCGACGGTAGAGCGCTACTCGATCACGTCAGTCGTACCTATTTACTTCAGAAGTGTCGCCCGCCTTGGTTCATGCGCAACGAGAAGGATGCGCCCAGGTACGCTATTGATGAGCTAGTCGCGTTCTTCGATGGAAAGGTGTACGGGAGCATTCACGCAGGCGTTATGTTCACCCGGTATGTCGTCGTGGTTTCTAGTTCTAAACCTTGAGGAACACTACACGATTTTCTAGACACATCCTCAATAACAAGATTCCGGTTGAACTCACGGTATTATGCCGGCTTCTGGAGCTTATCGTAGGTTCGATTGTTATGGCATGGGCATTCAACAGGACAAGATCATTCCATGGAGTGACCCTCCCGCGCAGCTGGATCCTTGAAAACTTGCAGAAACTCGATAAGGTACAAAATAAGCGTGCTCGCGCTGACACCGCTTGGGCTTTGACGGCACCTTTCCGAGATCTGTTGGAGTGCGTTTATAGTGGCAAAGACACTGGTGAGGCGAGGCTGCGAGCATCGGAAAATTCCTTTAGTTGCTCAACCAGATTAGATCACCTCCTCTACCGGGGTGATCCCCTCCACTCTGTGCAACTTCGAACTAGAAATTTTGCCCTGGCAAGATTGTATGTACTAGTCCACTCTTGAGCGGACAGAACAGAACGTGCTGACGTGATTCACTGTAGATGCAGGATGATCTGCTTATGTGAGCTTCTAGTTCTACATAGTGTCACTCGATGGCATCGTTTATGATGCATTTAGTGGGATTCAACACCGGAAATCAGCCCGTACGAGACCTCATCTTGGAATCGATCATATCTCTTCGGAAAAAAGATACAGCAAGGACGTTCCCCGCCCTTTACAATCGGTTTGTCCAACGTCCCTTCGTCCCGAGGAACACGGCTGAACAGAGTTTAGATATGTCTATGCACGGGAGTGGCCCCAACTTGCTGCCTCAGTAGCCTCGTCGATCGCTCCAACACCGCTGGATGAGATGATAACCCTACATGACGCAAACAAGGATGCCCCGCGCAATCTTCGTGGGCGCCGCCTAATTGTGTTTAAGAACGTCGACGACATTCGCCAACAACTCTCCATGGCTACTGGCCCTGCGTCGATGTTGAACCCCGCAGCGGCGCCATTCATTCCTAGCCAGGCACCCATACAAGCAAATAGCGCAGAGCCGTCGGTTAAAGTCACCATCGATGAGACGAATGAGGATGATGCAAGTCAGGTAGTTGTAGAGGAGGAAGAGCCGGAATTGCACGAAGCCGATGATTCCGCGATCATTGAGTCTATTGGGACCAAAGTCACAGAAATATCGGAGGAAGCTCTAGCCGAGCAGAATTCCGCTGCGAGAACGTTGCAGTCCTACTATCGTCGGCTCCTGACTAGCCGTGCAAATCGGATCGCTAATCCGGGACTGGGACTGGCAGAGACTCGAAAAAACCAATTTGAAGCGTTTGCGCGAGCGGCGGACTCAGTCGAATGGCCACGGAAGTCGCTCTACCGGCCTATTTTCTTGGGAGCCCTTCCTCATGTACTCGCTTGCCTTGAGCATACCTGGTCGACAGTGAAGGAAGAGAAGGCGAAGGTTAAGCGGCAGGCACGTCCAAGTGAGAAACATCAAGGAATTGAGGAACTCATGGAACGGCAAACATACCTAAGGTATGTATACGAGCGCCGCTGCTGTATCTAGATTTATAGTTGCTCACGGGATGTTGGACGTAACATAGTTCCAAGATCAAGCGTATCAAAGCCCTCCAAACAAGTCTCGAAGCTTCGTCAGATTTCCACAAGCGTAGAGACCTCAAGCAGTTGGAAGTACAAATGGCGAACGTTGATGCCATCCTCAACGAGACACCCCTGGCAAAGGACGTGCTGGGCCTTGATGTGAAAATGGGATGGGCGTGGAGGAGATACGTGAATGAGAAGGAAAAGCCGAAAGTCGAGAAACCGGCGTTGAATACAGATGATCTTGATGGCATGTTCTAGCGTCTCGTAATATTTTTTTTTTCTTCTGCTTCTCTTGCCGGAGTGTTGCGCCTGGCTCCGCTGGAAGGTAGGCGGAATCGATGTACCATAGGTGATGCAGCGGTGTCTATACCGAGTAATTAGAGTGTATCGCGTAAGAACCTGCGTTCGGCGTCGCCGACCACAAATGACAGAGGACAGACAGGATGAATTCCGAACGTATATCTCGTATTCACGCGTTTAGTTCAATCGATACGCGAACTTCACCTTACTCCCAACAGAATCATGCCAATGCTAGTCCGTCCCTACGCCCAATAATCGCACGTTGGGAGGGGAGGGGAGGGGAGAGGGGAGCACAGAGACCAGAGCAGGCACAACAACGTATAGGGTTCGACGCTCCGCAGCGGATCTCTGGTGGCCTCTTAATAATTCTGCGCTGTAAGAGACACAGGAGCCTCCTATATCCTGTCGTCGCTCAAATATCGCTCCCGAGCCCGTCCGTCGTACCGTTAATCCCCTCGCTCATCGAGGATCCCCCTCCCCGCGTCTACAATCACAAACTCTCAGAGAGGGTGGTGATGTGTACTCACTCATAGTCGGAGGTGCTTCCGAGAAGGCGGTATCGAGGAATCCAGAACATGAGCAGTCATGTCACCCATCACGAAGAGTGCCCCCTAGGCTGTGGATCTGTGGATAACCCCCTGCTTCTCGGCGGATTTGTGGCGTTGGGGGTTCTGCGGTTCTGCCCCTAGTCCCAATCCCTTCCCCAATCGTCATCCAAGCATCCTTTGCCATCAGAAGGGTTTTTAGCATCCCCATACTAAACACGAACACACACACCACCTGACCCCCCCCTGCAGTTCATCTGTGCTTGCGATGAGATGAGGAGGGAGGCCGATGTTGTCCAGGCGGCAGGCGGCAGCCAGTTTATCAGATATTCCCGGATTCCCGGACAAAGTCGAAAGCGGAGAACTCCGCCTTTGCATTTCGGTAGATGCCGCCCGTAAACTGGGTTCACATTCTAGTAGCGGCGAGTTGTGTGCACCTCAGGAACACCTAGGACCACGAGGCATCACTCATGCATCTGGAAAAAAAATTAAGGGTGTTAACACTGCCTGAGACAGCCCTAAATGGCTCGACTCCTGGGCCGCATAGCTCGAAGAACCTTCCTGGAACTTGCGAAGGTTCTAGATCCATCCGTTTGGTCCAGGGGTACCGTCACTTGGTTGCTCCACCATCAGAAATGGCATGGAACAGTGCGCTATTTACCATTTGCCGCGCATTGCCTTTTCCTTGACAAGTCCTACGCAGTACCGTACCCCACGCTGCCAAGCCACCACATGCTGCCAACACTCGTGTGCCTGACCAAATTACTGAAAATGCCGACAGACCCGATGGGAGAAAGGTCAGTAGACTCCGTGGACTCACAATCAGAAGTCGGTACAGTACTTATTCCGAACCTCTCAACCCCAGTGAGCTTTCCTGGTCACATGAATTGGCGATTGACAAATTAACCTCGCAGATCGCCACCCCTCTCCTTGTTAAACGCCAGGTGCGCTTCCCTCCTCCCTGATCCCTAGTGCTCGAAACTCAGCTCGCCCTTTCTTTTTGATTCAAGTTCGCGCTGCCCTAGCTTGCATTCACGTAAACCTTCCAGCTTGAGCGGACCAGCGGCGACCGGTCCCCCTGGTCTTCATGCATGGGGTACTCCTACGATGCGGTACCCCTAAACAGAAAGGTACCTGGTGGCATTTTGCTCGTGTGACCACAATCTGATTTGAATGGGCAATCAAGGGGGCTGTGACGCCCCCATGTTAGCTTCTTTGCGTTGACGCCATGCGCCACCACCCTGCGAAGTTCGCGACAAATACTGTACCCTCTGGCCGCGGCCGCACATGGCGGGCGCCAATCCAAGTATGACATCACCGTAAAAAGGCACGCGGGCTTTGCCTCGAGACCTTCGCTGATGCCTTTCTTTCTCCCGATCCCCAACAGCCCATGATCAATTCCACCGGCATCTCATCTACAGCGTTTTCTGCGGGCACCCCATCCAAAAAAAAGCAGAAAGTAGTGGTAATACAAAACCCGGCGGGCTTCAAAAGAGCGCTCAACCGGGACAAAATCGTGCTACGCTACGCCACACATTTACCCCCAGGTTCTTACAAATCAGGTGGGGCTATTTTGTGCGGCACGCGACCTACGACATGCGTGAGAGAAAAGGTGGTTTCTTGTGATCTTTGTTTGTTTTTTGCCCACTTTTTTCCGCGTGGAACATGTCATTTGGGCTGCCGTAAGTTGATCCCCGGACGGGCGCGAAACGGCTGAGTGGTTTTTGCGATCGTGTGGATCGCACACGCAGGCGCGGGTTTACTAGGCCAGGATTGGGTGTGGTGGTATAGTAGGGCGGGGTGGGGGTTGCGGTAGGAGCGGGGGATTTACCCATGAGAAGGTTCCATTTGCGATTGCGATGAAATCTGGCGGTAGGCAGATCAGCGTAGGTACAGTGCACAGGTATGTCGACCGATAGCGCTGAGCGCTGAGTCGTGGCGATGGGGCTAAAGGTCTATCCGGCATTAACCGCGCATTGGTAGACTTTCATTCAAGCATCATCCATATGCATCACATGCCTCCCGCCCATACAGGCAAGAAGAAGAGTTCTAGGTCGCTTTCAATCTAGCTAAAAAAGGGATGATCACCTCAGGCTCAGGCTCAGGCTCAGATTATCTATTGTTCGTCGGTGATACTTGTATGATGTCTCGAGGTGGAGTCACAAACGGTTCGACCTCGGACCCGATCACAATGCAGAGCATTACTGGCCTCCTAGCGGCAACACCTGCGTTGTGGAAATTGCGGAAGAGCCGAGTCAGCTGACCGAATTCCCGACAAGCAAGCGGTGCTCAGCTAAAACCGCTCTTATCCGAACAAGACGAAGCGCGCCACAAACCCAGTGCTAGTTGTAGTGCATGCGCGATGAGCAACTTGGTCGAAGAACTGAAAACAAAAAAGAACGAAATGTGTTATTGTCTCTCGACTCGGGCGGCCCCGGACGAATGACTCGGAAGCACAAAAACCCGGGAAGGGGCGGGATCGTTTTTTCAATTTTTTTTTTCATTTTGCTTCTTCTCCTCTTGGCAGGTGCGAGCACCGCGACTTGCGACTTTGGTTTTTATCGCGTGATTCAAAAACATTGCTGCCGTAGACGGACCCACCACACCCGTGCTTGTGCTTTTGATTTACGGGGGCGCAAAGAACGATGGGAGCATGGCACCCCCTGGCCCTTGCTTCGTGCTGTGGTACAAGTCGTTGGCGTTGGTTCCTGAACGAAGCTTACTACAGTAGTTCCATGGATGGGTCCAAGTCCATGATCCAGTCCCATAGGACTGGGGCCGTGAAACGATCACGCGAGACAGGTCATTTCTTTTTGTTCCTTCCAGATTTCCCTTCAAAAGTTTCGAAAAGAATACGCATCCCCCACAAAAAAAAAAACACAGCGTCGTCAACTCGCTCACATCCGCACGCGAACAAACGAACGAACGGCAATTAATGTGTGTGTGTGTGTATGTGCCATTACTGTGAGCATTTTCGGCCCCGCACACAGTGGGGACAAAGGTACTGCCAGTGTACGTAACGTAACCCCTCGAACCCACCAGTCCAGTACGATACGATGCGTCGGGCTCAGGCGCTCAGCTACACAGTTCCGGCCATCCATGCATAGACTGCTCCACCTGCTTGGTGCGCTCATTGCTCATATGCGCCAATCCAATGCTCGCTGTCCACCACTGCAACCCCATCCCCTCAAGTTGACTTGCCTCCCGCCACCCTATTTTTTTTTCTTTGCTTTTCTTTTCCTTTTTTTTTTTGTGGCTCACCCGGGTGCCTCGGCGGCAAACTCGTCGTCGCTCAGGATCCCACGCAAAGTCTCACTGATCTGTGCATGTAATGCCTCTGTTCACAGTAAGTAAAAACCTGAGAGAAGGGAGATATAATATATGGGACGCACTGGCTCGGGCGACCGCTGCTGCATATTCTTGATTCGCGCGTTGCGTCTCTTCCTCGAGAACCGCGAGGCGCGCAGCCTGTAGTTGTATGTCACGCGCGCAAACAAAAAAAAGGGGGTGGGCATGGTGATCAAATCCCAAGTTTTCCAGTGAAAGGGGTGTGGTTTGGTCGACAACAATACATCAAAAACCCGGATTATCATAGGAAACCGAAGGAAAAGAGAGAAACGCGCGCGCGCGCGCGTACCTGGACTTCTTCCGGTTCCGGTGTCGGGAGGGATTGGATGAGATATTCGATTTGTTTGGCTTTCATCATGAGGTCGTTCACGAGTTCCTTCTTGTTTGCTGTTCGATTCGAAACCCCCCCGCCCGCCCGCGGAACGTGCACGTGCGCGCGCGTATGTGTGTGTGTGTGCAAGATGTGAGGAATGAAAGTCAGGAAGGGAGGGTTTCGCCTAACCTTCAAAGACCTCCGGAGGATCGACCTTTTCCGGGTTTCGCTGCTTCGTCACGGGTATCTCGTCCGAGACTTGGACAAAGTTGACGTGGGAGGTGAGGTACGCGATGCTGCGCGACATGATCGTGAGGAGCTGGGGCGTAAAAACGCACAAAAATCACGCTCAGTTGTTGTTTTATTAGACAGAGAGAGGGGGGGGGGGCTTCTTGCTTGCATTTTGGATCTCATCCTGGAGCTGGGTGATGCGGTCCATGCTCGACAGTTCCTCTAGCATCGCGGTCGGTCCGAGACGAGCGAACGAACGCTTCGGTCGAGCAAAATACGTACGAGCGTGACGTGACGTGTAACACGTGATTTATCACAGTCACGAGCACAGCAGTTCGAGTAGTCGAGTCGAGAAGCACAAGTAAGCGTCGTCGAGATTCACTCGCTCCTTTCCTTTACACTCCCAAATCCACATCCCACATTCTGACATGGGTAATGATGGCGGAAGTATCCCTGATCGTAGGGACCTCGTTCGGAACAAGCCAAAGGCCGAACAGGCCGACAAGGCCAATCAGACTCGCGCGCGGTGGTTCTTTTGCGCTCTGTCCAAGGTATGTATGTCCGTATAGAATAGAAGCTTTTCGACGCCACATGGAAACACGTTCACGAACGAACTACAAAACTAACCATGTATGTGCGTTGCGTAACAGCGTCCGCTGCAAGAGCCCATCGTGTCATGCGACCTTGGAAAACTGTACAACAAAGATGCTCTGATCGAATTTTTACTGGACCGGTCTGCGTTTGGGGATGGCGGGGAGATATGTGGGCATATACGTTCGTTAAAGGTGCGCAGCACCCTGTTGTGCGTGTGGTGTGTGTGGTCTTTGCAGGCTCACGGGAATTTGAATTTTTGTCTACAGGACGTCAAGACCCTCAGACTTACACCCAACACCACGCCGAAATCAGACTCGCTCGACTCGTCTGCCGACCGAGGGCAGTTCCTTTGTCCACTCAATTTCAAAGAGATGACAGGGGTGGTCCCATTTGTGTACCTATGGACATGCGGTTGCGTCTTTTCTCAAGCAGGGCTCAAGGCCGTCTCTTCTTCGACGCCACCGTCCGAAAAGGGGAAGGAGAAAGAGAAGGGTACAGATGATGAGGGAGGAGGAGGGATGCCGTCATCCGATGGACAATTGGACGTCTGCCCGCAGTGCGCGACCAAATACGATCGGTCCGAGGACGTGAGGGTAATAAATCTGGGACCGGAGGAAGAGGACCGGATGCGAAGCTGGATGGAGAAGCGGCGTGCTGCGGCGGCTGCGAGCGTCAAGGGAAAGGGGAAGGGGAAGAAGCGCAAGGCGACGGGAGTGGTTCCTGAAGGGACGGAGGGGGAGCATCCACCGGCTGGGAAGAAGAAGAGTGGGTCTGGGTCTGCGCCGTTGATGGGACCGACGGGTGTGACTGCGGCGAGCCGTGCGGTGGCGAGCAGCTTGGCGATGGAGGAGGCGAAGCGTAAGGCTCATATGAGTGAGGCTGTCAAGTCGCTGTACCTACCGAAGGACGGCAAGCGGCGGAAGGAGACGTTTATGACTATGGGGACCTTTACGAGGGTGAGTGGACTGGTCTGTGTGTGTGTTATTTTGCCAACTTGACGATGTTGTGTTTGCAGTACGCGTGAGTCATGTGCTGTAGGATAATTTGTAGTGTTTCCTAATAGAACCACAGCCACGGCTTTGATGATGTCTCGGTTTAATTATTCTCGCACGCACACCTTGTCCTCAGCATGCTCCCTTCTAGAAAACACCTTTCCACCAAAAGGTTTCTCCACTCCTCCTCCCCCATTTCCTCATCTCCCCGCACCATTCCTTTTCTCTCGTCCTTCCAATTTCAAAGCCACGTTGTCCCTCGTCTGTCGGCGCCGCCAAACGCACGGTCGTCGCTTCGCCTTCTTGGAATAAATAATAATCACGCGAATCTGACAACAGCGTTGTTATTTAGTCGCGTGCCCGCTAATTCTTACCATTCCCATTCCCGTTCCTGCTCCGCCCCTCCTCCTCCCCACCGCTCCTCCATCCTCATCGTCCGCACCACTCGTCATCCTCTCGCCCTTCGTCTCGCCTCTTCTTCTCCACTTGCACTCTGGCACCGCCACCCCACCACTCCCGCCGCATACCGCATGTTCGTCTCTACCGAGCGGCTATCCAGCGCATGGCGGCACACGCCTATGAAATGGAACCCCCTCCCCTGGTTCGTCGGCGCGCTCCTCCTCATCCTCATCCAGTATAGACGCTACCGCTCGGAGAAAGAGGTCCACGTCGACGAGGACGGACACGAGGTTATCAAGCTCAAGGGTCCCTGGCAGGTGGGTTCTCTTTTTTCAGTCATTCTTTTGTCAATGTACCGTACATCTCGTGGCATCTTTTGACCCCCGTCATCCCCCACGCGGGCACTGCCGATGCGAGTCGCAGCTATCCTCACCTGTTACCATTCTCATCGTGCTCTAGCTGCCCTCTTCAGCCAGCCCTTTCATGCTCTCATGTTGACCCACCATTTCAACAGGTCCACATCCTCGGCGCACTCCCATTACGCAACCTCTCTCGTCTCTGGGGCTGGCTCAACTCGTTCGAGCTACCAGTCTGGCTGCGACCTATCAGCTTCAAGATGTATGCCTTCTTATTTGGCTGTGACCTCACAGAAATAGAGCCCGCCGACCTCCGCGAGTATCCCTCCCTCGGCGCCTTCTTCTACCGCTCCCTCGCCCCCGGGACACGTCCCATCGCCGATGCGGCCCTCGTTTCCCCAGCCGATGGTACCGTGCTGCACTTTGGCGCCGTGCAGGGCGCACGTGTCGAGCAGGTCAAAGGGCTCACCTACTCCCTCGACGCCCTCCTCGGCGTCGAGCGGCCTAAATCCCGAGCCGGAGCACCGAACGGCACGGCTTTGTCAACGACGGTGCCGTTCCCCGTGCGCGAGATGGCCATCGTCGATGACCGGGAGTTTGCGAACGTGAACGGGATAGAGTACAGCCTCTCGCAGCTCATCGGCGCGTCCGCGCCCACGACTCCCCAGTCCCCCACTTCTAGCTCAAGCGGCGGTGAAGAGGAGTCCGCCCCCGAGTTCCCCACCGATATAGACGCGTACAGACGACCCTCGCCGCCGCCGTTGCCGCAGAAGCATGGCGCACGGATCGATGCGTCCGTCGTCGAGTCAGATAGATCCGTTCAAGAGACAGTCGCCGATCACGCTTCGGTCGCGAAAGAGCTCGGTCCACCACCACGTAACGGCGCCCTCGCCGGTCGCGCGGGCAAGCCGAGGCGCGGCTCGGTGCGGGTCAAGCCCGGAAACGCGCTCTTTTTCACCGTCATTTACCTCGCGCCAGGTGACTATCATCGCTTTCACAGTCCGACGGCTTGGGTGGTCGAGAAGCGACGACATTTCCAAGGTACGCCAGTTCCCGTTTATGGCTCGGGAGCTTCTTTTTTTGGGCGTGGGAGCTGACACGACAGTGGGGCAGGTGAGCTGTTTTCGGTGTCGCCGTGGGTGGCGAAGCGGGCCGAGAATCTCTTCGTGTTGAACGAACGTGTTGCGCTGCACGGGCGCTGGCGGCACGGCTTTTTCGGCATGGTCCCCGTCGGCGCGACGAACGTGGGCAGCATCAAGATCAACTTTGATCAGGTACGACAACGTGTTTATTTTTCCCCTCGCCTCGTTTGTCCGCGTATTTATGAATGGTGACAGGCGCTGCGCACGAACGTCCGCGGGCGACCGCCGCCGCCGGGGACGTACACGGAGGCGGTCTACTCGGCCGCGTCGCCGATCCTGAACGGTCAGCCGCTGAGACCGGGGCAAGAGATGGGCGGGTTCTGTCTGGGGAGCACGATCGTACTTGTGTTTGAGGCGCCGCCGACGTTCGAATTTGGAGTGCACGCGGGGCAGAAGGTGCGCGTAGGGCAGCAGCTGGGGGACGTGCCCAAGGAGAAGGAAGATTAGACCCCCCTTTGATATATACACGTACAGTACAGTACAGTACTACTAACATCATCACCATCATCATCATCATCATCATTATGAGCCCTACGATGACCAGACCATAACCACGTTGAAACTAGAACATAGTTTTTTTTCGTTTCTCGTTTTTCGTTTTTATTTCTTTGCTCGCGTGCAATGCGCGTGTTCATCGGTCGCTTTCGATTATTTTTTCGGGTTTTTTTTGTATGTATGACAAAATCTTTTCAATTTATGGTGTCGCTTTGCGTGCGTGTGGGTGCCGTGCATCATCGGAGGCGATTCAAGATTAGATAATATGATAGACGCCCTTTCCGCCAAAAACCCCGATTCTGCTTATTCGGCTCGTCCTCTCTCCTTCTCTCGCTTGTTTTTTGTTGCTCTTTTCTCACTTCCTGCCTTCTTGTCTGGAATAAAAACATTTAGATATATGATGACAGACGTTCAAGGCGAGGTAGATGGTATCCAACTCGACTCGGCTCATGCTCAGCCTCAGCCTCACTCTGAGGTTGGTGGCCATGATCGCGATAGTAATGATGGCGATGGCGATGATCGCAATGACGAGGAGGAGCCATATATCGTCTTTGGCTACGGCTCGCTCATATTCCGCGTACGTCGCCTCGCTCTCGCCTCATCACCACTGGCACTGTAACTGATACCAATATACCCCCACACACAACCAAATGATGAATGATAAATGATAAATGGTCTTTGTCTTTGTCTCTCTCCTCCCCCTCCATCAACACATACAACACACTCACGTTGCACTGGCACCTGGCATGGTCGCAGCCTCCACCCCACGTCGTCAAAAAGAGTACGCTTCACATTCATCTTTATCCACCACGTTCACAAACACCTTTCCCTTCCCCCCCCTTTTTTTTTTTTCTATGCTGAATTTTGTTGTTTTGCATATCCCCCCCCACCCACGACTGTACTGTGTGCTGGCGCTACCGGTAAGGTCCCGGATTCCTTAAAGGCTACGTGCGCCGCTTTGCGCAAAAATCGCACGATCACCGCGGTACTCCAGAAGTGAGTACGTTCTTCCTATTCCGCCCCTCCTTCCCCGGTGGATGCGCAAATGAGCAGCGTGGGGGTTGCTATTAAAAATGTTTTCGGACCATGTCTCTCTCTCTCTCTCTTTATATATATATATATGTATGGGTTGTGGGCGCGCGTGCTTGCTCGCTAACGTCGCACACTTTACCGCTCCATCGTCCTTTTTTGTTCGTTTCTCGCTCGCTCAAACTCAAAGCACCCCGGACGAGTCGTGACGCTCGTCCACCAAGAAGACTGGGCTAACTTTTCCGGTGTGGTGAGTTTTCATTCCCTGCCTCGCTGATTCGCTCAGCCCGCGCCCGCACGGGGGACAATTATTGATGAAAAATGAAAATGAAAAAAATTATAATCTCCGGCTCTCTTTCCCCGGTCCTCTCAACCAACTGTGCGTGTGCAGGAGGATCCCTTTCCGCATGAAGATATCGTCTGGGGTACGTGTACGTTTATGTGTGCGGGCAGGGGCCGAAGGGGAAAAAGAAAAAAAAAAGATAAAGAAACCCCCGACCTTCCTCACCTTCAATGTGTTTTCACAGTTTTGAAAATCCAAAACCGAGTCGCCGCTAATCACTTTGCACGGCAGGTATCGCGTTCACGATCGACCCTGCGCACGCGAGGGAAGTCCGTGCGTACCTAGGTACGCATTCGCCGGACCCATTTTATCCATAATTATTATATATATATATATATATATATATCCTCGTGCGTGCGCTCACTGCGCTGCGTACCAGATCATCGTGAAAAGGTAAATGTAACGAACGAACCAGCCATGTCGACGTCGCGACGTGCAGCAGCCTCCCAGACAGCTCACTCACTACCCCTACCCCCGCAGGATGGCTATACCCTCGAGCGTGTGGACGTCTACGGCCTCGTGGACGGCGTGCACGAGACGGTGGTGATACCCGGCGTGGAGTGCTACGTCGCACGAAATGATAACCCCTCTTTCAGTGCGGTATCCTATCCATCAACCATCCCCGCCTTTAGTTGGGCCCCCTTTTTTTTTGTATTTAGCTAACGCCAAGAAACCAAAAAAAAAACCCCCCAAAAAAAATTAATTTGGCGCTTTTCGCTTTTCGCAACTGATAATAAAGTTGGTTCGGAGCCGCTCGGAGCGCTCGCTTATACCATCTGGCATGCAGTTGGCCCGTCGGGGCAAAACAAGGTACGCTTTCAATGGATGCGAGTGGTGCATCATGTGTTCTCAACGACGGCAACAATAACAGGAGTATGCGTATAACCTCGCTGCCGCCGTGCGCGCGCTTGCCCCTGAAGCATACGACTCGCATCTCTTCGCTCTCGAGGTGTGTGTAATTCACGCCTCACGCCCCGCGCATCGCCTGCCTTTGGCGGCTCGGCGAGCTACTGAGACTTTCGAGTCACTGACAAGACATGCTATAATCGGTTCTACTTGTTGACACTACAACAGGCGCGGCTGCGCGAGTTGGATCGCACATCTGCGCGCGGTTCCGTGTCCTAGAATAATTTACAACAACACTCAAAACGGAGAGACAAAAGGGGAGGGCGGAAAAAGAATGTGAAATGCGCTGCGACGCCTTTGAGACGTTACTGTGTCATCACCAATGCAGAGTTCAGAGTCTTCCTACGGTGCCACCCACCACCCCGCATTGTCATGAGCGAGGTGACTCGAATCGGATGCCTCCGTATACAACCCCTCTTGGGGTGAGCTCAACTGGTTCTGGGACGGGCGAGAACGACAACAATGGCGTTCGCTCATCGCTATTCGGATTTACCGGGTCCAATCTACGCTCTCTCTCGACAATCCTATACCACCACCACCGTCACTGCCCTGATCATCTGTGTGAGAAAAGGGACAAAAACGTACCCCCGCATGATGGCGGCCGTAGTCATCCGCTTGGCTCGTCGCTTAGACTTGTTGTCTTCGAACTGGTCCGTCTCGTCAACGATCTCTTCAGAGATGATCTCCTCGATGACGTCTGTGGATGTGACTGTCTGTCAACTCTCAAAGCCTCGTTCGTTAGCCATTCGGATTGTGACGTGCCTTCAAGGGTTATGACCCCGATCGCACCGCCAGCAATACCGGGGGTGTTGCTGATGAGTAAAAGGTGCGCACGGCCTGTCTGGCTGAGGATGAGTCAGTATGGGAAGTTCCCATCTCGGTTGTTGGCATGAATGGATAGGAAACGTGCGCACAAGTAGTCTAGGGCCTGAAAACAGTTGATCGAGGGTCTTGCCTCTGGCAAGATTGAGAGGGCGAATTTAGACACAGGCCAGCATTGCGACGGATCGTAGGTGAGCAGCTGTTCGGCAAAGTGTTGTTAATGCGGCCGATTGGCCAAATGGAACTAGAGGTGACCGAACCTTCTTCACAAGCAGCAAGCCGGAGAAGGCCAGCGGATTTCCTGGTTCGTGAATCGGGAAGCGTGAGTACCCACTCAACAGTCTGTGCCTCGACAATCAGCAAAAGTGGTCCAAGAAATGAGTCTTCGAACCCCGATACGCACATGAATTCGATCATCTTCGCATCCAAGATGGTCTCGGAACTAAGGCTGACAACATCCTGCCGCACGAATCAGCTATCGTCGTTTATCCCTACATTGGGCAAACTCAGGCCCACCTCCATTGGGGTCATGATAGACTCGACCTTCTTTGTATTGAGTTCCAGCACGCCGTTCAAGATGCTGATCTCGTCGTCGCGCAGTGGCTCCTCACCCGTGCGGTGGAACTGTAGGAAGGACTTGAGCTCAGCTTTTTTGTAGGTGTGTACGTCGTTTTTGCCGAGAATATAGTCGAGGAGCTTGGCTATTGGCCATGCAATCGGCGCTATTAGTGGGTGTGTGTGTGTGTGTGTGTAATCAGAATCAGTTCCATGTCGAGGAATCGGAGGCATTTACCGAAAAGATACATAAGCATGAGGACGGCTGACGCCCAACGAGCGCCTATAGATAGGCCATACCGTACACTCACGGCTTGAGGAATGATTCTATTAATGTACTCAGCTCTTGCAAGCAATGGTCAAGATCAAGTAGATACGTACTCCCTGTTCGACATGGAGGCATGGTCGACTTTGTAAGATACGAATCAGGGGAGGAAATAGCGCCATACCCAAAGATAACTGTAGCCATGGTCAATGGTGGGCATAGAAGGAGGGATGGGAGTATTACCAATCATTGTTGTGGAGATGACGATAGCGGCGATTCCTCCACCGAGCTACACGCTTCAGACAGAGATACCAAGGAAATGTGCGCGCGGTGCTCACTGCACTATCCAAAAAGATGGGCAAGCTCTCGTTCACGATCTAAATCCCAACGCGTGAAAGTCGAGATGCATGATATCACGATATTTTGATACGCACGACGTTTCCAAGGAGCAAGACCTGCAAAGTCCACATATTGGCAAAAATAGCGCACTACAAAGCGTGGACCTTGCTCACCACGAGCACCCAGTGGCGACCCTTGTTGAGTAGTTTCAGAACTAAGAGCAGGCGAGATCAGAGGTTTCTCCCCACAACAATCAAACCGCCATCGACTCCGATGCGAACCTTGTGCGGCGTTCTTCCGCTCCGTCGCGTCATCGGAAGAAGTGGAGAGTACACGGAGGTGTAGCTCGTCGAGACCCATGAGGCCGAGGGTCAACCTGACGTCACATGGAGACAGAGAGTGGTTATCGGTGTGTACTTGTTTGCCTTTCGCCACGCGCGAAAAAAAAAAGTCAACGTACCCCGCAAAAACGCCACCGAGCAGTACCAAGAGGATGCTAATGAGCATCTTGCACCAAAATTCAGGAGAACCGAGTTCTTCCCCCGGGCTTGCTGCGTGGTGGATCGTGGCATCTGGGATGCCATCGGTGGAGAAGAGCGAGGAATGAGCGGTATGTAGGGCGGTCAAGATAGCCATGGGAGTCAAGGGTCAAGGGGTCAAGGGCGGGAATTGTAAATTTACGGCTGCGCGCTGGCCCAAAGGAGGAGGAGGATCGACAGCACCACACCTTAGACGCTCACCGGGAGGGTAATCATCACGTGATGTGAGTCATGGTGTTGCCCCTGTGCCCTCGTACCCTTGGACACCTGGACACACGCACCACGTCCCCTCTTGGATGCGGAGGGTCATATTCAATCGGATAATGGAAGCATCGAAGATCAGGCCCGCATCACCCCCACAGGCCTCTCTGCAGCCGTTGGATAAGCGGCCTCGCTTGACATCCCCAACCGTCACTCCAACTCTGCAGGCGGGGATTACTACATCGACCGCCCCCAAACGACGCAAGAAGAGGAAGCATACGCCGCCCGAGTTTGGGTCCGCGGAAGATGTCATCTCCCGCGAAGTGGCTGGGCTTTTGGGAGAAGAACATGTAGCAAAGGCAGAGGCTGACGGCATGGAATGGAAGGCTCCTTTCGGCTTTTGGGAAGAGGTCGAGCTCACGGTGTCGAGCATCTCGTCTAGCGGTATGTCTGCTTCAACCACAGACCCCTGCTACTCGCCTTGCTCATATCTTTTCTCCACGTTTGCCCGCTTTTCCGGTACCTGTGTTGATCAGGTGAAGGACTTGCCCTTGTCCCGTCACCGAAGCATCCATGGGTCGTCGTCGTTCCGTTCGTGTTACCTGGAGAGGTCATTCGCGCCCGCGTATACAGGCATGCAAGGATGTACTCCTTGGCCGACCTGATCAGTATCGAAGTTCCAAACTCGGAACTCCGCGACATGAACCGGGTCCAGTGCAGGTACTTTGGGACATGTGCCGGATGCCAGTACCAGGTACAGCAGTTCCGGGCAGTGATCGGAATTCATCGTACTTAACGTCATGGCACAGATGCTGTCTTACGAGACACAGCTCGATCTCAAACGCAACGTGGTTGTGAAAGCTTACCGGACCTACTCCAGTTCGTCCCCCTCCACTTCCTCCCCTTGCTCGAATGATGGCGTAGTCAGGTCTTCCGGAGTCATCGATACCCGTCATACAATCAACGATTCCCTCTCCTCTTCAATATGGCTATCGCACCAAAATTACGCCACATTTCGACCCTCCACCCAAAAAATTGCAAAAGCAAGGATCGTCCCTCAGTGAGGAGGAAAAACCGTCTTGGTTGAAGGTTGGTTTCAACCAAATCGGCAGGCGAGTAGTGATGGACATAGAGGTATGGATAAAAACACATTGCAGGTCTGGTCTCAACCATCGGATTTTTTAATTTATAGGAATGCCCCATTGCAACTCCGGTTTTGAACGACGTATACGGACCAATGCGCGATGACATTGCAAAGTAAGTGTCCAGCGACGCTGCCCCATTTCACTCAATTTGCAGCGTGCAGGAAAATATACACCTACAAGAAAGGCGTGTCCCTCTTGCTTCGAGACTCCCTCGAGATCCCTGGCGGCAACTCCTCTACAGCTACAACAGAACTTTCCGACAACGATCTGCATCTCTGCATCACAGACCACAAGGCGACAGTCCGCGAACGTGTCGGGGACTTACTATTCGACTACCAAGCTGGTTCTTTCTTTCAGAATAATAACTCCGTCCTCGTCCCTCTCACCTCGTACGTCCGCGGCGCCATATTCCCGTCCACGTCCACGTCCACGTGCGCGTCGAGCATCCCACCCCCGACTCACCTCGTGGACGCCTACTGCGGCGCGGGCCTCTTCGCTCTCACCCTCGCCCCGCATTTCACCCAGGTGGCTGGCATCGAGCTCTCCGCGGACTCGATCCGCTTCGCGACGCACAACGCGGCGCTCAACGGCCTCGCGCACAAGGTTTCGTTCCGCGCAGGCGACGCGGCGCAGATATTCAGCGCCGTCGCCGACTTTCCTCCCGCTCGCACCGCGCTCGTCGTCGACCCGCCGCGCAAGGGGTGCGACGAGGCGTTCGTGCGGCAGTTGCTCGCGTTTCGCGCGCAGACCGTCGTCTACGTGAGCTGTAACGTGCACACGCAGGCCAGGGACGTCGGGCAGATCGTCTCTTGGTCCGCAGACGAGTTGGCGGAGGGGAAGAGCGACGGAAAGTACGTGCTGGAAAGTTTGAGGGGCTTTGATCTGTTTCCGCAGACGGCGCACGTGGAGTCTGTCGCTGTCTTGAGGCTGGTATCGTAATCCAAGGTGTTGCGTTGCTGCATGATTCGATTCCGATTCATGTATTATATCTACTCCATAATTTACCAGTCGGATATGGTGTAACGGCTAACATTACCGCCTCTCATGGACTGAGGTTCAGGACGCGGTAGCTCGGGGTTCGATTCCCCGTATCCGAATTTTTTTCCTCCGGCCTCATGATCAATGCCATTCCCTTAAGATTAGAGGCATCATAGATTGTGCTGCCCGCAGGAAAGAAAGTCCGAAGTCCGGTGTACTAGTATCACAGCCATGGCCAGCGGGGCCGACGCCATGGTTGTGGCGTACACGTGTGTGGGCTTCTGTGTGTGACCACCAGTCCCTAACCTGTACAGTGGCATCACCCAGCCATTATTTTCTTGCACCTCTATGTCATCGACTCTGATATGGCCCCTCTGAGGGCTTTGGGATGGGCAAGCAATTTATACGCCTCCAGGAAGAGTCCGATGAAGCTGTCTGTTGTGCAGTCGATTGCTAACCGATTCATTGTAGGCCACTACACCTGCTGCTTTCATGGGTGAAGACAATATCATTGCTGCACTTGAACATCGTGGACGTGTATCCCAGATCACATTCGATGGACTAACAGGTTTAGAACTGAAAGACATCGTCGGCGTAATGTGGGAGCCATTTCCAGACCTTGGCCTATCTTCACATTTCATGTGATTATTGGACGACGCCAGTCCTTCCCGAGAAATTCTTGGGTGGATGTGCCCCACGTCTACCTTCGTTTTAGCTTTGAAGGCGCAGGATTCCTGGAATTCCCCAAAGCTGTTTTGTCTGCCAACCACTTGGTCACTCCCTGCCTCTGGGATATCCCACATCATGAATACATTTCATCCGAGGCGATGGCCACTTCCCTGGCAGCATTTCCCAATCTCAGGCATCTTCACGTTAAACCTCTGTACCCTCAATTTCACCGCCGAATAAGCCCGCCTCCACCCACACGTGCAGTCCTTCCCGCTCTCACCTACATTCACTTCTGGGGGGTTAGGGCTTATCTGGAAGACCTTGTCTCCCGAATAGATACACCCTTACTCGACAGGCTTGATATAAGCTGCTTGGTAGACTCCATCTTCGATTTTTCAGAACTCCACAAATTTATCGACCGCGCCGAAAGGCTCAATCATCTTAATAGAGCCGAGGTCAAGTTTTCCTCTCCCGTCATTGCGATTGCCCTTGAATTTGGATCACCCACTCATCTGCAGATGGCGTTGTATGCTCATATCCAAGTGCGGGGCTTTTGATGATGGCACACGTATGCAGCCACCTTTCGCCCCTTATCTCTCATGTGGAACAGCTCGACCTCTCCGAAAATATGTTCTCAGAAGAAGGGTGGGTAATTCTCGTGCCCCATGCACTACTCAGACTTTAAGAACATTTTACCGGTGTTCAAAGTCTGTGTGTATCTCGTGAGCTGTTGCCGCAGGTTGCACCTGCTTTGCAACGGCTAACAGGGGAAAGAGCCATGGAGGTGTTCCCTCTCCTGCATAGCCTTTTCTTCACGGGGCCCTTATGCATGTATGTAGAAGGCCGGTGGCAAGACAATCACCTGGGGAACTTGCTAAAATATCAGGGCTGTGATTTGAATATGTCTCTCTTCCCAGAAATGGTTTCGGTAAGCTTCCATCAGACAAACAGCAGCCCCACGAGGTGAACGCGTGTCTTGAAAGTCATGCCTGTCTTCCGGTTGTACCACACATTTGTGTGTATAACAGGCCAGATTTTGGAAGGAATAAAGAAATTAAACTATGAATAGGATGAAAGGATAAAGGTGCCTGGGTGAATGTTTGTGATACATCATGGGCGCCCCAACGCATCTCGTATCCGTGATGCCGCTTCCAAGGCGTACCTCAAGCCTCCACTTTAATTTCCCATCATATGAAGGACCGGCATGTGAAAATGACGATTCAGGCAGTTCAGTCAGGTGGTGTGCGACGGGCGTGGATCGGAGAACGTGCAGAAACAGAATGTACATAGACATTGGACATGGTTGTCTGGTGGGATCAAGAAATGGTGGTGGATGGGTCGTCCATGAACAGGGGCATATATATACACCCTCGGCCTTTCCCTGCATGTACGCTGCCCTAACAATATATGAAATATATCACAGAACTTGAACGGTCCCACTCCGGGTGCAATGAAGCGAATCAGAGAGTCAATCAAGTGCTCTCAGGCCCCATCTGGTCCCCTCGCTGACTTCGCTGAATTACGTGTCATAGTATGTAAGTGCACGGGGGGGATGATGACGAGTTGGAAAGATAATGTAGGTTTCAAGGATCAATAAGCGGGTGTAGATGAGATCGGCAGAGAATACTGGATGCCCATGACGACTTGGACTTATAACTCGTTACTCCCAGTAAACATCGATTGGGTGGTTGGAGTGCTGACGCGCAGCGACAAACGTTTCTATGTCTTCCCGTATAGATCCGGATGGCGAAGGCCCCTCCCCCTGAGAGTTCCCTCCATGCGACTGGTAAGCGTAAAAAGCCATAGAGAGAAAGAAACGAGAGCGAGACGGACCTGTGACTAGCCACATCAACAGTGGGAAATGTGAGGCCATGCGTGCTGCATGTCATACGCGCTAAATTAAATAAAACACCAACATGATGCTGCCCGTGCATTCGGAGAAAGCTGCGCAAAAAGCGCCGCTGACCAAAACCGGTCGAGTGCCGACTGTCCGTGCCTTGTTTCCAATCCAGTTGCAGCTTACCCTGTCATATAACGCGACGCAGATGAGCACGCGCAACTTGCCCACGCCAACAGCAGGCTGACGTCCGTCACCTGCGGAGCCGTGCAAGTGGGCTCGCCGCGCCGCATCCAAAGAGGTGGGGGTAGATTTCCGGCGCTGCATCGAGGACTTGGACTTCATGAGAAGAAGAAGCCCAACAGAGCAGTGGCTGCTCGTCAATTTTCGGCTTTTCAAGTTGAGCCGTGTTACGCGTCATGATTACTGCGGGAGGGAATGAATGGTGAAAAAAAGGACCTGGCCCTTCATGTCCGATGACTGCGGCGAGGTCACGGGCTGGGAGCGCTACTTAAACTCTTGTTCTCATACTGGTGTGCTCAAGAATATAATATAATCTCGTCTATCCATGGCTGCCAAATTTGATAGGGCAAATGTTAATTCACGTGACATAGCGAAGACGGATTCATTCGATCTCCGCGACAACTTCACACGAACACGTGTGCAGTTTTTTGGTCCGCCACGACTCGAAAAACTTGATCGATCTTCTCTTGATCAGCCCGATCCTGGCTTTTGCTTTTGCTATATTTTCAACCAGTTTACCCTCGAAAACTACACTCTCACCAATGAGCTCTCATTCGGATGTTCAGACAAGTTCAATGGTCCCAGAACCCATCGGCATCACCGAATCTTTATTTCCTCGTACCGCTGGGTCGTCGATTCCCGCAAACGGCCTTTCGGAAGACAGCTGGGTGCTAGTGACAGGGGAGCGTTCCACACATGACAAGGAGTACGGTGAAGTGCCAAGTCAAGGTGAGTCTTATACGCGGTATCTGCAATAACCATTGGCTGATCGACTGTAGACCAGGTGACTCTCAACGTGCTCCCCGATGAAGTCCTGTTGGAGATATTTTATCTCTGCAGGGAGGCCATGTTGTTTGAGCAGTGGTGGTGGAAGAGGCTGGCAGATGTATGTCGAAGATGGCGACATATCATCTTTGCATCACCGCAGGGTCTAGGCCTGCAAATCATCTGCAATGGCAGAACTCCCACGAAGGCATCGCTGGATATTTGGCCGCAGTTCCCTATCTCCATCACTTGTTTTGTCTGGGATGTGAACGATGTGGAGGCTGAAGAAAATGTTTTCGCGGCTCTTGGACACCATGGACGTTTATCGGAGATCACATTCGACGGGCTAACAAGTCATGTGTTGAAAAGATTCGCTGCTGAGATGCGGGAGCCACTTCCAGCCTTGACATACCTTCGTCTTGCATCATGTGATATAACGGCGGCAATCCTTCCTGGGACATTCTTGGGTGGATGTGCCCCAAGTCTACGTTCATTCAACTTATACGGCGTTGCGTTCCCCGAGTTCCCCAAATTTGTTTTTTCTGCCAACCAGTTGGTCTCTCTTCGCCTTTGGGATATGCCGACTTCAGGGTACATTTCACCCAAGGCGATGGCTACTTGCCTGACCGCGTTGCCCAATCTCGAAATCCTTTTCATTGGGTTCGAGATTCAATCTTACTCCCTCGAAGCGGGCCGGCCTCCACGGATGTGCACTGTCCTCCCCGCTCTCACATTTTTCAAGTTCAGAGGCGAAGAATCGTACTTGGAGGACCTCCTAGCTCGGCTCGATACTCCTTTTGTTGATAACATCGAGATACCACAGCGCAACCTTTCTCAGTGACCTCATCTTTGACATTCCATAAACCCACCGGTTCATCTGTCACACAAAAAAGCTCAAGCCACTCGATGGTTCCAAGACGGTGTTTTTCGTTTCGTGGGTGCGAAGGTAATACCCGGCTCGCCAACTCATCTGGAAATCAGATGCAGCCATCTAGATGGGCAGGTTTCAGCAATGTCGCCAGTATGGAACTAAACACCACTTACGTCTCTTGATACATGTAGGACAGCTCGGGGCAAAATACTAGTAATTCGAAGCTTGTTCAAGAATGCCGACATGGGCTCCACGCAACGATCCAAGCTTTTCTGTACATTTTACTGCTATGCAAAGTCTGTATTTATTCGGGGAGGTGGTACCTAAGCCGCTTGTCGCGGGTGCACGAGAAGAGCTCACTAGAGAAACGGTCATGGGAGTGTTACTCGCTTTGCGTAGTCTCTTCTCGGACGGGCATGAAGAAAATGGTAGAACCGCTCATCACCACGCTCCAGTTTTCAGGCTACCTTGAAGTTATCCAACGCTGGGAATCAGTGCCTGAACGGGACTCGGAGTTCGGTGACTAATGGGAACGATTTCCAGCTTTCGATGCTATTCATGCTCTGCGTCATCTACGTACTACCCGACACCTATTTATGCCCCTTTTTGACACTAGCCTTCCTCTAGCCCACTATTATCCGATCTCCTTCCGTGATTACTGGAACTCGTAACGCTCGATACAATACTGTAGGACGGGACTCTCATTTATGTATTAATATTGACGTTCTGGTTGCAACACTGTGGTGTTGATTATGGCACACTCTCTACTCCACGTCCGCGTTGGAAGTGAGCCAGTGGAACACCCATTTCAGGGATGACAGAGAGTTAGGAGGGAAGAGAAGAGAAGGTGGGCGCATTGATGCATGGATGGCTCAAGAGTTTTTCAAGATAGGCAGGACGAGAAAACGACTTAGATGCTTTGATTCCTAGAACCTCGAGGGAAGAAAAACGCGGCAGCTCGGATCAACATTTAGGTACCAAGGCGAGTTTGAGGACAAAGGAAACTCAAGAGCTGGCCAAACGCTTTGAGGATGACGAAGAGAAACGGTAGTTCGTTTCAGGGACACTTACAAATGTCCGCCCTAAACCGAAAATCAAAAACCGAATAATAGTCCTTAGGGATGGTGTTCGAACATTAAGACGGGTCAGCGTTTCAACACCGCTCAAAGGCGAGCAAAGGTCGAAAGGTGGTCGAAGGATGCTTCAGATGTCGGCATTGACACGTCCCGTGCGGTATAACAAAAAAAGAAAATATGGGTCAGAGGAATACCGGGCTTTTAAAGGGGATAAGTGGAGCAATATCGTGCTGAGAGCGAGCGCGAACGACGCGAGGTTCGAGGTTCTTGGAGAAGCACAGCCATGATGTGGCGGAATCGGGAAACCGGCGTCGCGCCTCAAGCAACTTGATTGAAACCGGTGTGCGAGTGCAAGCAAGCGGCACATACTTGTATGCCTGCTGGCCTCCGTCTGCCCTTGTCGCCCCCCGCGCGACTTCCCACGTCTCGAGACGTCGCAGATGATGATCTCGTTCGTGGCTCGAATTCCGGTCTCAAACTCTGACTCTCAGGATAATCAGGCCGGCTTGACCCCTGCTGCCCCGGTCGGGCCCAGCACACAAAAAGTTCCATCCGTCATGGGGATCGCATCCGAGTTGAAATCGGAAATGAGGTAGCACAGCGAAGACTCGGCCAGGATTGGCTAGCCATAGCAAGCTCGAGGTGGGGTGTAGTATGCGATATGAGTTGTCTCTGAGGTAGCCTTGGCACCCGTCTTTGCACGATAAGCCAAGCGGATGTCGGACCTTGGGAGGCCGGTACGCAAAAGGTCAGCGCTGGTCAGCCGTCACGGTGGGGGAGTGATAGAGACGTTTCTATGAACTGGACGGGAATCAGTATTTGGCTTTTGGTGGTTCTTTTTGGCATCTCGGAGTCGGATCCGTCAAATCATGCCCAGCCACCACTTCTTGTGCTTTTACTGTGCACGCGGACAGCTGCCAGCGAGTGTCTCATTTACTCTCTGATCTTGCTCACGCCTGGCGCCCTGTACCTACACGACGTACTATAGCTACTTCTTCCTCTTTCGTACAGGACGAATACCAGCTCCGCGGGTTCTCAAAACTCACCCTCCGTTAGCCCCAGGCTTTCCACAAGTTAGAGTTTATGCTTGACGAACTGGTATTCTAGATGAGAAATTTGTGTATGGACCGACTCACTGGCAATTGCCGACTTTCTAAATACAAAGGCATGCACTCTCACCCCACGGAACTGCACTTTGTCTGACTGCAGCCTTACCGTGGTTGTTTCTGGACCAGAAACAGGTTCCAATCACACAGCCCTTATTTCCTAGCGACCTCGACAGATGATGATTACGTTCGTCACCAGCTCTCTAGATACACGCATGCATTCATGAAGGTGCCATTAGAGTTCCTCCTGGGCAAGCCAACGATTAATGAGTGCGAGTCCTTCCGTGGGTTTGTCATATGGCACCTTGAAATCCGCGCCCCAACGCGACTGGTAAGCCTGCAAAGATAACAAAAGAAACCGCAGAGAGAAGACGCACCATATGACCAGCAGCGTCGACAGTAGCGAATGTGAGGCCGTGCGCGCTGCGTGTCTTGCCCGCCACATGACCATCAACTTGCCACTCACGCAGTGGTAGCGCCGCAAAGTCCCGCTGGCCATGCCACTCAAGTGCGAGAGTCCACGCCTCATTCCCAACCCAATTACATATCCAATCGTACGTCCCCACGTAGATGAGCACGCGCACCTGGCGCGCCAGCAGCGCACCAACGTAGTCCATCGAACTGTGCAAGTGGTCTCCCGCTGCGTTGAAAGCCATGCCAACTTTAGTTGAACAGGAGGAAAACTTCTCAGGAACACGAGGGTCGACGCCAAGAATCGCGCGGATATCTGGGCGATCAAGGAAGTGTGCGATGGTCCTATATGAGAAGGTATGCGATCATTGTGGGAGAATGTGGAAGATGGAAAAAGACGTACGTGATTACTGGGTAACATAAACTCGCAGGATCACCGCAAGGACGACTGATATCGTAGTAGTTAAGCCCTATGAACGTTGACAGGTGTTACTAGAGAAGGTGACCGGAGACAAAATAGATGCAGACAAACCAGTTGCAAAATAGGGCTCCTCAAGCTCAATGGAACAGAACGTAGCGGCAGCCCTGCAGTTCATCTCGTCGTACTGGTCAACGCATCCGTCCTTAAGCCATTTCTTGCATCGGGGAAGCTGAGGAATGTGGACGACTCTGTCAGACTCCGGGATTTCAGTACTTGAAAAAGGAACATACGGCCTTCTTCATGCGAATACAAGAGCTGACAATGAATGAGAATTTTTTTCGAAGTGCAGCTAGACCTCAAGGCAAACCTAATGTCCAGTACCGGAGGGACCGAGGAAGGGGTACATGTCATGTAGTAGTATGCGTCAGTCATAGTGAAAGGGTCGGTTATGCCATTGCCTGGGGAGAGCTTGTACTGTAAATCAAGGATACAAACTTTACAGTACGCACCAATGATGACCGACGTGAGGTTGACTGGTGTCAGGCCTTTTTCAACGAGAAAGGTGTTCTGATCATATACTGCAGAGGCGAAGAGTGGGATATACCGTCCCTGCAGAGTACTCCGTGAGGGCCAAAATATATCAAATAGATAGAAATATAGGAACATACGCCGTATGACTCGCCAGCCATATGGAAGGCACGTCCTTTGAACGATGGGAAGTGCTCAAAGAAGATTGCAACAAATGCAGCAATGTCCTGGGCTGCTTCTTCGGAGGTACTCTGTATGTCATACTAAGGAGAGTAGAAAATGGGAGTAGGTAAAGATGTCACATACAACTGACTGCCCATGTTCGGCGTAAGAGAAGCCAACACCGATAGGCTGGTCAACGAAAAAGACATTTGCATTACTGTTCCACGACTCTTTGAAGAACATGGGATCATCGGTCGCATTGGTGACCCGACAGGGTCCTAAATTTTGGACATATGTGATTATCATGGCGAGGGAATTCGCATGTGCGTACCCAGTTCCATGAAAAGTCCAAGAGATGATGAACAACCAGGACCTGTAATTGGGCTCTCAGTGTGATCCAGAATGGTATAGACGTTTACGAAGAATAATGGGGGTCCCAGTATGTCATCCAAGATATGAGGATATGGCAAGCCTATGATCTCTGTGGGAAAAAATTGCTGAAGTCAGGAGGCTCACCTCCGTTTGTCCAAAAGATCACATCGTCCTTATCCGGATGATTTCTGCTCTCAAAAAAGTAGAAGAACAGGTGTTTTGCCTCAAAGTCGATGTAACCTGTGTATGCACTAGACGGTGGTTCATGATGGACGCATCAAATACACGGAGGCGATACTCACTTGACCGAAGTGTCACAGAAGTGAGACTGTTTGATCCTTACACTGTACCCGGAGAAGAGAGGATGACGTAGGGTGGTCCACGTGTCTGCTTTAACAGCACGAAGCTCTCCAACAGGTTCAAAATTGGACTGTAGTGAATCAGCGCGAAATGGAAGGTCAACCCAGGACGCCTCCGTCTGTGTGGAACACTGCACAGGAACTTGAGTCTCCGGAAAACCTCCAGAACGGGAATCGGCGTCTTGTACACGGAGCTGTACTGCACCCACAGCTACCCCTATGAAAACCAGCAAAGCCGAAACGCTGGCAAGTCTTGGGAACATCGTGGGAGGACACGGCTCTACTGTAGTTCTGGCTCAGCGCTCAACGTCTTCAACATTCAACTGCAAACCGTCGGCTAAGTTGCCCCGGCTATACCGGCCCGTCGTGTCACAAAAAGAGCCATGGGAAAAATTCGCCGCCGTGACGCAGATGCCGATTCATGTCTTATATACATTGCATTTCCGGTATCTTTGTCCGCCACTCACTTGTCCTGGACCGAACCCACCCTTCTGGATATCCCGATCGCCGGATACATTTCACCCGAGGCGATGGCCACTTGCCTACTGGCCACGTTGCCCAAGCTCAGGGACTTTTCCCTTCGTTTTGAATCCCCTCGATCTCGCCCTCGACCGAATTTAGGCCTGCCTGCACCAAAACGCGCCATCCCCTCCATTTTCACCAGGTTTAGATTCCAAGGCGTTGGTGAATACTTGGAAGACCTCGCCGCCCGAGTCGATGCCGTGCCCCGAACTCAACAAGCTTAGAATAAATTTCTTTGTGGACCCTATGTTCAATATTCCACGACTCCACGAGTTCATCGCTCGCGGAGAACGTATGAGGCCGCTCAGTCGGGCTCAGGTCACGTCTCACTCTGATCATATTGACATTTTTCTTGAGGATATCCTCTATGACCCCGTGAAATTGAGCATTATTTGCAGAGCGCCAGACCGGCAGTCCTCATCGATGGCGCGGGTGTGCAGCCAGCTATCACCTCTCTTCTCTCTTATGGGACTGCTCATTATCCATGAGTATAACGATGGGCAGCAACGATGGGGGAATAGCATCGACCCCATGCAGTGGTTAGAACTTTTTGACGCCTTTCCAGCCGTGCAAGATCTGAGTATATTTGATGAGCTGGGGCCACTCGTTGCGCAGGCGCTGCAAGAGCTCACTGGGGAAAGGGCTACACAGGTGTTGCCTGCGCTGCGTTGCCTTTTCTTCCATCGGCCATTTTTATCCAGGACTACGCGGGAAGACATAGAAGCGTTCATCGCGGCATGTCAGGAGTCTAATCACCCCGTTGATGTCCAGTGGGTGTAAAGGGCAATGATTCATCTCTCGCTTGTTAGCATTTGGTATCATCCACCTACGCGAGTATGATTACAAGCTTACCTTGGTCCCAACTAGATTAGGAATATACAAATTCCGTTTGCTGGGCTATTTATAATATGACGCACTTCATTCGGGGCAATTTGTCTTCTCCAAGGCCGATGCTCGAACTCAGGTGCTCCTCAGACCTATTCCCCTCAACTTTGCCTCACCATTTCCAAATAGAAATGAGATCCTCTCGACACACGCGGCATCGCACTTCCTAAGCTCCAAGTTGTGGACGTGTTGTACAACGTGACCACTGGCAAGCGTTGGTGACGGTGATAGTGACAACTAATGCAGCTGAGGCTCACTTTCCCAACCACGATGTCATGCAAAGGTCACTTGTTGTCAGCCAAAGGTTCACGGGACTGAAGACCATTCCACCAGATCTTTGTTTCTGTCAATTGATCCTTCACTGCGAGTATGACGACCACTACATGACGATACAGAAGACCCCATGCAGCGGGCCGACTCCAGTGGACGTATGTAGCCACAAGTCAGGGGAACACAGGTCATGGGAGGTGAGCAAATTTATTGAGATGCATGTAATGACTGGCAAGATCATGACACCCAGCGGAGATGCCACTAGGTCGAACGTGGCAGGTATGGAAAACACTGGGTAGACAAAGGCAACTGCGATCGCAGCTGACCTTTTAAGAACGAGAGAAAGCACATTCCGAGGACAATCTTGACGGTTGAAGGGTAAACCGTGACCTTGGCTAGATTGAGTAGCCTGAATCTTTCCACGCGAACAATAAACTTGTGAAGTTTGATGAAAAGGTCCGTGAAGAGCCATATTTCGCGAAGAAATGAGTAGGGTCTTCCAAGTACTCGCCAGCACCTTTGAAGTCAAAGTGGAGCAGAGCTGGGAGGCCGGCGCGTGTTGGTGGAACCGAGCTTAACTGATCAGGGCGAGATGGGGGATCTCTGGGCAACGGGCAGTGATCATCATCTCTGGTGAAATGCACCCGGTGATCGGAATGACAAGATTGGACCACAAGTGGCAGACAAAGCAAGCTTGGGAAGAATTCGGAAGGAGTGGCCACATGGAAATAATCCATTTCTTTGGACCAGGGGTACGAGAAAACGGGGATTCAGCAACACTGATCCGAGCCCCGGATAGTATCAAAACGCAGTGAAATAAAAGGTAAGATGAAATGGAAAAAGACGTGAAGCACGCATGTAAGGTAAGAGCACAGATCTATGGAATAGACGAGAAGCAAATTGTATTGTACAAGAGCGCACGTCAAAGGTTCAGGTTGTCTTGAGAGTAAAGCCTCTAACGAACGTGGTGTTGAGAGAGAAGGTGCTGAGGCGGGGAGGGAGACAAAGGTGCTGACAGTTTTCACGAAGAAAGAAGAAAGTGACATGATAGAGAGACTCGGCAGAGTAAGCAAAAAGGACAATAGGAAATGGGACAGGTGCATTAGCAATGCGAGAATTTGGCTGACAAAGGGAGACAAAGGGAGGAGGTGTACTGAGTCGAAGAGACCAAAAAGAGGAAGGAAGAGAGGCGAAGGCGTGTCGCGTGATGCGTGATTGCATGGCGGCAGGACGCGCGGCACTCCGGGCCGACGGTTGCGTCGTCCGTTAGCCACCAAGGGACTTCACCTTTTGATTAGGACGTTCCTAATCCTGCATGCTAGCTCACAAATAGCCCGGCTCAGCTCACTGAGCGTTTCGAGCAGTGCGCTGGCAGCACTATCCGATGATGGTGCACCCATAGTAGTAGGGCGACGTGTGTTTCCTAGAATGAAGTTTGATATAAAGTTTATGGCTTGGGTAATCTCAAAGCAACAAGCGCGTCACGCCCTGACAACACTCAACATGCGCCCAACGCACGCACTCAACCCTTATCGATGAGCTTTCACAAGTACGTCCGGAGGAGCCTACCGTCCTATTCCTGTAGTAACTGACCAAGCCTGACATAGTCATTCCCAAAGACCCGTTCGCCGTGTTGTCTCTTTACTATCTTGTGGCATCACCCAATGTTTGTACCGTAGCCTTCCCGATAGTCCGTTTCTGAGTGATAGCCACTTTGAGGGCGATCATTCTGTACCTCTCCAAGAGGAACTCGGTGAAGAACGGGATCAATGTAGTGCGTCCACTGCGCAGTGTCCATGACAGCCACTGACCGATCTATTGTAGACCGGGTGTCTATCAATGTACTCCCAGATGACGCCCTCTGGGAAATATTTCATTTCTACAGAGGGAAACACACGTCCCTCCAGCGGTGGTGGTGGAAAACACTTGTCCATGTGTGTCAAAGATGGCGACAGATCATCTTTGCATCACCACAGGGTTTGAACCTGCAAATCATCTGCAATTGCAGGACACCCACGAGAACATCTCTGGATACCTGGCCACCGTTCCCTATCGCCATAACGTGTTCTCCCTGGGATGGAGATGTAATGGATGAGGAACCTCAAGATAACATCGTTGCGGCACTCGAACACCGTGATCGCATAATCTCGATCTTCATTCAAGATCAAAAAAGTCGTTCGTTGAAAAAAATTACCATCATGATGCAGGAGCCATTCCCAGCTCTCACCGATTTTCATCTTAAATCAAATGATATCCATCTCCCGCCACTGGACCTTTCTGAGGCATTCTTAGGTGGATCCGCCCCGCAACTACGGTCATTCACCCTATGGGGAGTTGCATTTCCGGCATTCCCCAAACTCGCTTCGTCTGCCAATCACCTGTCATATCTTCGCCTTTGGGATATCCCGATGATTGGATACATTTCACCTGAGGCAGTGGGCACCTGCCTCGCCTTGTTGCCCAGTCTCAAGTCCCTTTACATTGGATTCCAATCCTCTCGATCCCACCCTGACCAAATAGACCTGCCTCCACAAACACGTGCTATTCTCCCCGTTCTTACTCGCTTCGGATGCCAAGCCAACAGCGGGTACATAGAAGACCTCGTTGCCCGAATTGATGCTCCCCTACTCACCCAGCTCGAGATAAAGTTCTTTGTGAACTTTGAATTTGCCTTCAATATTCCACAGCTCCACAAGCTCATTGCTCGTGCAGAAAGGCTCGGGCTACTCAATCGAGCGGAGGTAAAGTTTCGCTATTCAATGGTAGTGATTGTCCTTGGATTGGAATCGCCTACTCGTGTGGAGTTGGAGATTAGATGTAGCGGACCATCTCGGCAGGTTTTCTCGATGGCACGGGTATGCGAGCAACTTTCATCTCTCATCTGTCATGTGGAACATCTCGACGTCAACAAGCATGCAACGCAAACAGGGTGGGGGAGCGTGCACCCCGTGCAATGGATCGAACTACTAGAGCCTTTTATCAGTGTGCAAAGTCTGAGTGTATTTGGCGAGCTGAGCCCACTTGTTGCGCATGCGCTGCAAGAGCTCTCAGCTAGGAGAACCACAGAAGTGTTGCCTGCCCTGCGGAGACTTTTCTTGGAGCAGCCTTCGCCATCTGTATCTATGTGGGAAGACATAGAATTATTCATCGCTAGGCGTCAGCACTCGAACCACCCTATCGATGTCCACTATGTACTATACGAATCCTCAGATTAGCTTCCCGTCAGGCACCTAGCATTACCCATTCTCTCTCTGTGAATCCCATCTACGTTGGTTCTCGGAAATGTGTATTACCTTACAATATCATCATATCAACCAAACAGACAGTTAACCAAACAGATTACGGATATGCATTCCCAGCCGTTCTCACTTGCTGGGTCGCAGGCCTCGTTTATTTCCTCACCATCTAAACATGGAAGCGACGAAGCAACAGTGCACTTTCTTAAACTCATTGATCTTCTTGTATGCACTCACACTTCTTACTTTTCTCTCACCTCCTAGAGCCTGGCCGGGCACATTGCCAGTGGATTCCTCATGCATGGGGATGCAGCCTTCACATATGGCCAACACCTATCGGAACACGACTTTCATGTTTGGTGTCTCAATGGGTGTATATCTTCTTGCTCTTGCTCACCATGATTGGATGAGGCCAGGATGGTAAGTTCGAGCTCTGCCTGAACTACGCCTTGAACTTATGTCCCTGCCACTGCATACCGGAGCTTAAGCGTGGGCCTTCACCTCTCATCTAATCTACTCGCTCTCTCCTCTGTGCCCATCGCACTCAGTGTAGCGATGTCTCCGCTGGACGTCACGATCTTAACAGGCTTGATCAATGCCTCGTACTCTTGCTGATCTCGGGCAGCTCGCACGCCGCGGTGCACCCCCGACTCCGCTACCTACATGTGCTCACTGCGGCAGGCACCCTGTGCGTGGGCTTCTGTGTCGTCATGGTTATTATCTCTGCGAATGTGGAGGTGTAGGGTATGGTGTTGCCAATGATAGTCGTAAAGGAGCAGTTTCAAGTTACTGTTTGCGTTATGCACGAGCTTACTAGTGATAGAGTAACAGAAGAAGTGTGACCTTCACGACAACCCCTTTTCTTATGGACGCTACTGCTGCCGGGACCTGTACCGGAAACTATTGCATAGTTAGTCTCCGTGCAATAGCTCTCTGGTCACTCTGTGGCTGTCTGAAGTTAGGATGGACTCAGATGGTAGTAGTAAGTTGAATATGGAAGGGGATGAGCCAGTTGAGTTTGGGGGCATCGATTCGGAAAACAAGGTCTTTCCAAGTATTCGCTAGCGCCTTTGAAATTAAAGCGGATAAGTGCGGCGAAGATGATGGGCATTGATGGTGTCATGCCCAGGATTGGCGTGGCATTCGTTCAAGGTTCAAGGTTGGTCTTCGCTATTGGTCAGTCATCTTTGCCTAACTCATACAGCTCTTCATGGACCTTGTGTTCCATTTTCCACAACTCACAAGTTCATCGCTCGTGCAGAAAGGATCAGGTCATTCAATCCGGCTAAGGTCACGTTTTCCTCATTTTATATCTATCTTAGTCTTGAACCTCCCGCCGGCGTCATGGCTAGTGCTGTGCCCGGCCCGGCTCCAGGCCGTGAGCCGGGCCAAGCCAGGCCAAGCCAAGTCGACGGCTTTGAATAAATTTATGAAGATGTAAAATATGTAAGGACAAGTTGGGTAGGACAAGTTGGAACACTCTTACAGTATGCCACAGATCTACTGGATCAGATCCAAACAGCTTCTTGGTGCCAGTGGAATCGTAGTTAGGGAATGACATGGGTGTACCCCGGGGTGTCCCGAGGCCAACCTGTACCCGCACCCGGCTGAAACCCGGTGTGGGTTTTTGGCGGGTATGATTCCCACAGGTGCAGGTATGACACCCGTGGCAGGTACACCCTTAGGGTGCACAGGTACTGAGCATTGAAGAGGGGTGGGGGCATGAGCGGCCGGGCGCAGGGGAAGGCAGGCAGGGTGCAATGGGCGAAAGCAGGCGGGGTGCAGGGGAAGGCAGGCAGGGTGCAACGGGTGAAAGCAGGGGCAGGACATTTTCATCTTCGCCCCTAGTGCCGCCGTCACCCGACACCCTCGAACTCAACTTGAAGCCTAGCGGGAGAATGTTCCTGCTGTAGTTGGTTGCCCCCAGCTCAGATTTGAAGTTGAAGTGGGCAATATTGAGGCACCGAACCAGCGCACGGTAGAAGCTAAGCGCAAGGCCAAGTGGCCCCCGCGAAGACAGGCGACCGAACGCGAGCGTGGGCCTGATCAGCCAGCACAAGAGGTGCCGCATGAGCGCAACCCGAGCGTCTTTAAAGACGCAGGCACTTGCAAGCCTGAGGGTGTGCTGACTGCCTTGAAGAGAGCTGACTCCAGGCATCTTGAGGGAGGCATGTTGCACAGTGAGGGAGAGCCGGTCATCTTGACGAACACCACTCCCGAAAATCTTGAGGAGAAGACGCAGCACAACGGGCGAAAGCAGGCAGGCAGGCGGGTCGCAGATGTTAACACAAGCATAAAGAAAAAAGAAGGGGAGACTCACCCACAGGTAGGCATGGATCCGAGCGGCGAACGAAAGGCCCCCAACTGATATGGTACACCCACAACCCAAGCCGCGGGTGCAGGTGTCTGGCACCCGTATCATTCCCTATCCAAGTCATCCTGTTCCTCCCACTGGTCGATCTTCACACTCGGATCCGTTGGGCCATCCATTATGTCCTACACACAAAAGCCGCGGCCTGAGCCGGGCCATGCCCTGATTGCGGCTTTGGCTCGGCCTGGGATTTTAGAAAGCCAAAGCCGCCTCAGCCCAAGCCAAAGCCGGGGCTTTCAGGCCAAGCCGGGCCGGAACAGCACTAGTCATGGAGTTGATGACCAGTTACAAAGAGCCAGACTGGCAGGCCTTGTCGATGGCGCAGGTATGCAGCCAGCCATTACCTTTTCTCTCTCATGTGGAACAAGCGTCCCGTGCTTCTGCAAAGACGAAGCCAAAAGGAGACGAAAATGAAAATGAAGTAACACCAGTATTGGTATTGGGTGCGGCTGGTTATTCATCTCTGAATAGTCGAGCGTCCTGCCAATTCGGCTAGCAGGCCATTAAATTTAGCAAGAGATTTAGCAATACAGACATGTAAAAAAAAGTGTCGCAAAGATTCGAGGGCACAATACAGTAATTAAGAAAGTGGACACCACATTCTCCCACGATATTGTAAAACACGTGCACAACTTCGAGCCACCCCAAGACCCAAGTGCGCAAGTGATGAACTCTTACCAGTATATTCAGGGAAGTCCGATGGCCTCAGAATCGATACACACCACCCAATCTTTATCGTCTCGTACTCCTGTGTCATCAATATTACCAGATCTTCTCCCGGAAAGCTTAGTAGCCGGTGAGGGTTCCACACATGACAAGAAGGAGCGGGGTCAAGTACGAGGTCAAGGTGAGTGTTGTGCACAGTCTCTGCCATAACCAGCTGGTGATCTAGTGTAGACCAGGTACTAATCGACGTACTCCCTGACGATGCTCTGCTGGAAATATTCCACTCCTATGGAGGGGTCATGCTGTACCGGCGGTGGTGGTGGAAAAGGCTGGTGCACGTATGTCGAAGATGGAGACATATCATCTTTGCATCACCACATGGTTTGGGCTTGCAACTTTTCTGCACTGGCAGGAGGCCCACAAGGACACTACTGGATATCTGGCCATCGTTCCCCATCACTATATCTTGTTCCGAGTATGTGAATAGCACGCGTCAAGCTAACATCATCACGGCACTCGAACATCATGATCGCGTATCCGCCATCTTCCTTGGAGTGGTGCAACATTCTGTACTGGAAAGTCTCGCCACGGTGATGTGTGAGCCATTTCCAGCCCTGCAATATCTTCATTTTTCATCATATGAGAATTCGCCACCTGTCCTTCCTGCGGAATTCTCTGGTGGATATGCCCCGCGTCTCCGATCACTCACCTTATGGACGGTTGCATTTCCAGAATTCCCCAAACTTGCTTTGTCTGCCACCCAGCTGTCCAATCTTTGCCTTTGGAACATCCCAGATGCTGGGTACATTTCACCCGAGGCGATGGCCACTTGCCTGACCACGTTACCCAATCTCATAAGCCTTTCTATCGGATTTGGCTCCCCTCGATCTCGCCTCGACAAAATAAGTCTGCCTCCTCGAACGCGCGCTGTCCTCCCCGCTCTCACTAGCTTTCGATTCAGTGGCGCTAGCGCATACTTTGAGGACCTTATCTCCCAAATTGATACCCCCCTGCTCTACCAGCTCAACATGTCGTTGTTCATAGAACACATCTCTGACCTATTTACCACTCCGCGACTCCTCCCGTTCATCACTCATGCAGAAAGGCTCCAGCCACTGAATCGAGCCGAACTGACCTTCTCTCCTGCAAAAGCCAAGATTGCCCTCGGATTGCCGATTTGTCTCGAAATAACGATTCATGTCCCCGGGAATTGGCACCCCATGGCGCAGCTATGCAAGGCGATTTCACCTCTCCTCTCACATGTGGAACTGCTTGAGATCAACAGGGATTCCCGTCTTCAGGCCGTAGGAGAACCGGGAGATGCCAACGAGCCCCCGAGTTTGCTGGAGGTCCTCCGCCGATTTCCTGCTGTGCAGAGTCTGTACATGTCCTCGGAGGGACCACTTTCCATGCCCGCACTGCAGGAGCTCGCGGGGGAAAGGGCCACAGAGGCGTTACCTGCGCTGCGTAGCCTTTACTTCAAGGGGTCGACGGGATCCACATCAGTATGGGAAGTCACAGAATCGTTCATCGCTGCGCGTCAGCACTCCAATCATCCCGTCGATATCCACTGGGAGGAATGAATAAATTTATTGCTCTCTACTCTTTGTCGTTAGCATCCGGTATTACCTACTTACTCTGCCAGCTCCATCAACCTACGATATACTGGTTGATACTTGAAATACCTATTATATTCACGGAGGTCCCGAACTCTGTGGCAATTGCATCATCCTTTCCGTGGCACGGAGCTCATCAAGATCAACAACGAAGGAACTAGGTAGATAGACCGAGCGGAATCTATACTATGCCCGCACAAGGCTCCTTCAAGTTCTCCGACTCGCTCACCATAAAATTGAACCACAGCCAATCTTAGCTAGTGCTGTCTCAATGTTTCGCTACTACCTTCACATTTCGCAGGTATCTTATCTTATCTATCACGGACGGATCTCCGCTGATCCGGTTCTCTGCCCCTGCGACTATGCGCGACAACAACCTAGGTATCACACATCACTGGCATTACCCCTTATGCTGACATGGGTAATATTTCATTTCTATGATGAAGCTTCTTGATCAGTACTGCCCTGAATTAAGGAGACCGTCCATTTTTACTACGACTGCCAGTGCAGTCAAACGTCAAAAAGGCGCGAATTTCAACATGTTCGTGCGGTGCCGTTCTTGGATGATTCCTTGCAGGACACAAACAACCAATCTATGCGAAATACGGTTTGAATGACGTTATTACTCTTGTTGAAGCCAGGAACGCAGCGCTTGCTTTTATAATGTTGACCCTATTGAGGCCTGTGATCTTCCTTCCTGCTCTCAGCCACAAGACGCAAGATGCGTGTTCGTCAGGAGCATGGCTTGGCCTGGGACTATCGCCTACAAGAAAATGGCAGTGCGTTATCGCAGCGAGGATGACTGCAAGCTTGCCACGCCGATTTTTGCGGCCACTGCTAACGTTTACTTGTAGGTATGAAGAAATGAAGAGCAGCTTCGCGTAGGCCAATGGGGCGGGGATTCGGAGTAACAAGGCCGACGGAACTTGATGCGAGCGGTCTAATAATTCATTTCCCGGTATTTCGTGCAATGTGTCGTTCTACAGTGCTGTACAAGCCCTCCTCGGCCAGATCCACTTCTGTTCCTACCATGACCATTCAGAAATCAGGTCCTAACGCAAATGGTGTTCCACTGCCTGTGGCAGGGGCTCAAGTCTTCAAGAACGGCTTGCCGTCCACTCTCTCTGATATTGATGTGTGTGCACAATTTCCCGATGACGAGACAAAGTTGATCCTCACTGTCACATCATAATAGCCTTCTCGTTTCACAGTCACTCGCGCTGCAACACTCAAAAATTGCCAGAACCCAATACCCTGATGTTTGGGGAGGTGTGAGATATCCAGAGATCTCTTTCCGTCTGTGCACAGATTCAATAAAATAAGTTAAGCAGGTCCCGATCAACCATATGCACTACATGGACTTTTCTCCGGAACGCGGGTGGTCCGCACCTCAGATTAAACCTACGGGCCACTCAACCTCGATCCTGCGAGCTCGTGCTTTCACTACTGTCCAAATGTCTTTGAGGGCCTGAAAGTACGTTGTCCTCCCATACTCATGTATTAATGGGGTACTCTCAGACGCGCGTACGCGTACGGGCATATCTTGGACCCGATGGGACGCCGCGTTTATTCCGACCTCATCTAACCATGGAACGGATAGTATGCTCCGCCAAACGAGTCTCCCTTCTCATCAGCACTCTCCACTTCCGCAACTTTCTTCTTTCCTCTTTTCCCGATCTCTGCTGACGCCTCCCACCTGGGCCCTCCACTACTACAAGCCATTCGACGCCGACATCCTCCTGACGCTGATCAAGCACCTCGTCGCACTCGAGGCGTGCTGGATCCCCCGCGCCAGAGGGTGCAGCCTGTACATCCGGTCAACGCTCATCGGCACACGACCCTCTCTTGGCCTCTCGTCACCCTGTTACATAGCACTATACGTCATCCTCTCCACAATGGGTCCCTACATCCGCAGTGCCGGTGGCAGAGGCAGTAAGGGTATCATCTCCCTGCTCGCGATAGGTGACCAGGTGCGCGCGTGGCCCGGCGGCCCGGACGGGTTCAAGCTCAACCACGCAATGTAAGCCGCGATGGGTATCAACAGTTATTGTGTGTGCTTGGAAAAAAGATAGGATGCTGCGTCTACATTTAGGCAACGCTCTTTGGCACAACACCCTCGCTCGGAATCTCGGCACCCTGCTACGCAGCACTGTATGTCATCCTCCTCCCCGATAAGTCCCTTCATCATCCATGGTGCTGACGGCAAGATCATTGCTCTGCTCACAATGAGTGACCAGGGTGGCGGGTGCACCCGTGGCCAGGTGGCACGGGCGGTTTCAAACTTGGCCCTGAGCTGATAACCACGCGGCTTCGTCGCGCACCGCAGCCGCCTTTTGTCTACCCTGTTCTACGCAGCTCACTCCCCTCTCCATGCCTACCACGCTCGACCTAGTGGCATCTCCGCTGGGTGTTATGATCTTGAAATCATGACTTGCGTCTCAATAGATTCGCTCATCACCCACCGCCCGCGTTCCCTGACTTGCAACCACATAGGCCCACTACAGTCGGCATCCTGCACAGGGTCTTATGAATCGAGCATCACCACGCAGTGGTCGTCATCCTCGCCGAGAAGGACCAATTGACGGAAACAAAGATCTTGTGGAATGGTCTTCGATCCCAAGAACCTTTGCGTACTAACAACAAGTGGCCTTTGCATAAGGAGGGGAGTAGTTAACTAGTTGGCCTCGAGATAAACGGTGATAGCCTTTCTGCACCACCAACACCTGGCACACCCAGCCAGGAAGCTTTTTACGCATGATGGCTCTACACTGGTAACTTGTAGCCCATCATAAATGGCATTCTCTAGTCAACTTGGTTGCAAAGGTATGGTTTTTGTCATGTATTGCGGACCTTGTGCGGGAAGATTCGAGGAGAAAATGATTGAGAGCCACGCCAGCTGCTATCACCGTCACGGTGACGATCGTACAACACCTGTGGAGCCTCACCGAGGCCTCACCGCCTCACACCCTTAGTGATGAAACATTGATATCTTACCAGTATATTCAGGGAAGTCCGATGACCCAATATTTATCCCCTCGCAGCCCTAGGTCATCAGTTTGATGGCCTTTCTGATGGCTTAGTGACAGGGGAGCATTCCACGGATGGCAAGGAGTCCGTTGAGGTACCATGCCGAGGTGGGTCTTGTACACAATGCCTATGACAAGGAGTGGCTGATCAAGCGTAGACCAGGCGACTATTGACATACTCCCAGATGATGCCCTCTTGAAGATATTTCATTTCTACAGCAGGGAGATCTATTACACTCGTCAGTGGTGGTGGAAAGACATGACAGACGTATGTCGAAGATGGCAACATATCGTCTTTGCGTCACCACACAGCCTGAATGCGACTTGTGTGCAGTAGCATAACACCCACGAGGACGTCCCTGGATGATATCTGGCCACCGCCCCCCATCATTTTATCTTGTCGTTTCTAAGAGTCGAATGATGAGGGTCGAGATAATATCATTGCGGCACTCGAGCATCCTGATAGCGCAATCAAGATTGAGACTGGAAGTCAAGAATGTCTTGCTTTGCATCAGAAACCTTCGCCGTTGTGACACAGAAGTCATTCCTGAATCTGACAGATCTTCATTCACACTCCCCATTGGAGATAACGCCTGTTCTTCACGAGGAGTTCTTGGGGGATCTGCGCCACGCCTTCGAAGTTTGAGCTTACAGAACATCACATCTCCTGCACTATCCAAACTTGCTTTGTCTGCTACTCACTTCATTTCACCCAAGATGATGGCCACTTGGCCACGTTGCCCAGTCTCCAGTCCCTTTCCATTGAATTCCTATCCCCTCAATCTCGCCCTGGCCAAATAGGCCTTCCACCAACGCGCGCCGTCCTCCAGGCACCCAACCTCTTTGACTACAAAGGCGTTAGCGAAGACTTTTGAAGATCTCATTTCCTGAATCGATACCCCCAAACTCATCAAGCTCAAAATATGTCTCTTCATGGACGTTATGTCCCGTGTTCCACAACTCCACAAGTTCGTCGCTCGGGTAGAAAAAATCAGGCCGCCCCATGCAGCCGAGGTCACATTTTTCGTTACATGCATCAAGATTTCCCTTGGACATCTTTGGTTGATCATTAGTTGCAAAGAGCCAGACTGGCAGGCCTCGTCGATGGCGCAGGTATGCTGCCAGCTACCCCCTTTCCTCTCTCATGTGGAACAGCTCGACATCTGCGAGCATGAGCCTGGACAAGCATGGCAGGAGAATGGCGTCGAACCCATGCAGTAGTTGGAATTTTTTGACCTCTTTCCCTCCATACAACGTCTGCATATACATGACGAGCTGAGGCCACTTGTTGCGCGGGCGCTACAAGAGCTCACAGGGGAAACGGCCACAGAAGTGTTACCTACTCTGTGTAGCCTTTTCTTCAAGGGTCCGTCCCCATCTAGATGTATCCGGGAAGATACATACATACAAACATTCATTGCCGAGCGTTAGCACTCCAATCATTCTGTCGATGTCCACTGATAGGTTATCACTCCACTCGTCATTGCATCATTATTAGCATTTGCCATTGTTACCTACTAACTCTCCGCGAATTCAATCTACATCCGCTGATTGACATCTGAAAGATACCTATCACCGTAATGATTGTCCTCGCGTTGTGCCCGGGATGCACTGGACTATGCCGTAAGCTCTCCGAAAATCAACTTGCACATATCCCTTTTCTCCCTCTCAAAAGCCCCACTTTTCGCTTCCCCGTAGTACTCGACGTGGTCACACCTCCGCTAGATGGCACAATCCTCCGAGGGGTGATGTATGCCTCGGGTACTCTCCTCCTCTCCCAGGACCCACCCGCTGAGGCGCTCCCCCATCGCCATCACCATCTCTCGAGGATGACAATGACAACAACACACGCGCGCCTGTTGCACGTCGCGGAGCTCACGTTAACCATGTCCGAGCTCTTCGCGGCGTCCGCATCCTCGAATGGCACACTGCACGAGTTCTACTGCGTTGACACAGCGGCGTCATCATACCTGCCGTGCGCATCGGGCAGCAATGCCAGTGGCAATGGAAGTGGCAGCAGCAGCAACGCCGCACCAACGGTGACAACAGCGACGGCGACAGCGAAGATAAAGGACGCAGGGGAGGTGGTGTAGGGTATTCGTGAGGGTAGGGTTGAGTGGGGAGGTGGAGGCTATAAGGCAAAGGACGATTGGTCACGCATTCTCCCGCGATATTGTAGAACACGTGTGCAACTTCGAGCGCCAAATGCGATAAACCCTTACCAGTATATTCAGGGAAGTCCGATGGCCTCAGAATCAATCAACATCACCCAATATCTATCTGCTCGTACTCCTGGATCATCAATTCTGCCAGATGGCCTTTTGGAAAGCTCAGCATCGGGTGAGGGTTCCACACATGACAAGGATGCCCGGGGTGAAGTACGAGTACGAGGTGAATCTTGTGCACAGTGTCTGCAATGACCAGCTGCTGATCTGGTGTAGACCAGGTGACAATCAACGTGCTCCCTGACGATGCTCTGTTTGAAATATTCCACTCCTATGGAGGGGTCATGTTCTACAAGCGGTGGTGGTGGAAGGGGCTGGTGCACGTATGTCGAAGATGGAGACATATCATCTTTGCATCACCACATGGTCTGGGCTTGGAACTTTTCTGCACTGAAAAGACGCCAACGAGGACACTACTCGATATCTGGCCACCGTTCCCCATCCTTATATCTTGTCTTTTCTGCGAGTTGGGCAAGGAGGATCAAGATAATGTCATTGCAGCACTCGAGTACCATGATCGCGTATCCGCGATCTTCCTTGCCATAGTGAAACATTCTATATTGGAAAGACTCGCTGCAGTGATGCGTGAGCCATTTCCATCCCTGCAATATCTTCATCTTGTATCATACGATAATTCGGCGCCAGTCTTTCCCGCAGAATTCTCTGGTGGATATGCCCCACGTCTCCGATCACTCACCTTATGGGCGGTTGCATTTCCAGAATTCCCCAAACTTGCTTTGTCTGCCACCCAGCTGTCCAATCTTTGCCTTTGGAACATCCCAGATGCTGGGTACATTTCACCCGAGGCGATGGCCACTTGCCTAGCCACGTTGCCCAATCTCATCAGCCTTTCTATCGGGTTTGGCTCCTCTCGATCTCACCTCGACCAAATAAGTCTGCCTCCTCGAACACGCGCTGTCCTCCCCGTTCTCACTAGCTTTCGATTCAGCGGTTCTAGTGCATACTCTGAGGACTTCGTCTCCCGAATCGATACTCCCCAGCTCTACTATCTCGACACATCGTTGTTTATGGAACACATCTTTGACCTATTTGACACTCCACGACTCCTCTCGTTTATCACTCGTGCAGAGCGGCTCCAGTCACTGAATCGAGCCGAACTAACCTTTTCTCCTTGGAATGCCAAGATTGCCCTTGGATTGCCGATTCGTCTCAAATTAACGGTCGATGTCTCCGGGAGTTGGCGCTCCACCTTAATGGCGCGGCTATGCAAGGCAATTTCGCCTCTCCTCTCACATGTGGAACTGCTTGAAATCTACGGGGATTCCCGTCTTCAGGCCGTAGGAGAACCGGTGGATGCCAATGAGCCCCCGCTATTGGTGGAGATCCTCCGCCGATTTACCGCTGTGCAGAGTCTGTATACAAATTCGGGGGCGGGACCACTTGTAATACCTGCACTGCACGAGCTCGCAAGGGAAAGGGCCACAGAGGTGTTACCCGCCCTGCGTAGCCTTTTCTTTAAGGGGTCTCCAGGATCCACATCAGTACGGGAAGCTATAGAATCATTCATCGCTGCGCGTCAGCACTCCAATCACCTCATCGATGTCCACTGGGAGGAATGAATCTATAGCTCTCTACTCTTTGTTGTTAGCCTCCGGGATTACCTACTTTGCCAGCCCCAATAATATACTGTATGCTGGTTGGTAGTTGAAATACTTATTATATTTTTACGGAGGTGCCATGATTCTCACATACATTATCCCGAATTCTGTCTATAACATTCAAATACAATAGTAATTGCATCATCCTTTCGTGAGACGTAGTTCATCGAGATCAACAACGAAGGAACTAGGTGGAGATACAAAGCGTAATCTATACTGACACCGTGCACACACATTGCATTGCTCCTTCAGGTTCTCCAACTCACGCTCACCACCAAATTGAACCACAGCCCTCTTATCATGGACTCTTGGATATCGGTAGCATGATTTGTTGCTTGTACTTCACGACTCGCTTGAAAGGTAGCATCCAGAATCTTAGCTCGGGCTGTAATACCTTTCACGGGTATCTTATCTGCGACGGACGGATCTCCGCTGATCCAGTGCTCTGTTCCGCGCAGGCGGTGTTGCTACATCGCGAAGATAACCCAGGCATCACACATCATTTCTCAGGTCAACATGCAGATAACATTTCATCTCTCTGAACGAAGCACCTTGACAAGTACCCATGAAGTGAAGGAGAATGTCCATCTTATTATGAATGGCAGCTGCAGATAGCCAAAGGTCAAAAAGGCGGGGATTTCACATATCCATGCGGTGCCGTTGTTGGATGATTCCTCGCAGGACACAAACAACCAATCTGCGTCATATACGGTTTGAATGACACTGTTTCGAGGCCAGGAAGGCAGCGCTTGTTGTTTTTATTGTTGACCCTATTGGGGCCTGTGGTCTTCATGCCTGCTCTCTGCCACAAAATGCAAGATGTGTGTTCAACAAGAGCAGGGCTTGGCCTTGGGACTGTCGTCCCCCAAGAAAATGTCAGTCCGTTATCGCGTCGAGGATGGCTGCGAGCTTGTCATGCTGATTTTTGCGGCCACTGCCAACGTTTGCTTGTACTGTAGGTATTTACTTTGGTTACCTACTACTGATCACGATGCCAGAGTGAGTTGGTTTCGAGTAAACGCTAACAGTATGAAGAGCAGCTTCGCACAGGCTACAGTAGTGGGGCGGGGATTCGGAGCACCAAGGCTGCAAGGGTGTTGACATGCTTCCAAGTAAATTAGGCTATGGTCGGCTAGGCAATAGTCTGTCTTGTGACTCATTTTCATTTTCAATTCCCGGTATATTGTGCGATGTGTCGTCCGATGCTCAAGCCTAGCTCCTCGGCTTCATTCCTCTCACACGTTCAACCTTTGCTCTCGCCATGACCGTTCAGAAATCAGGTCCTCTCAACGCAAATGGTGTTCCACTGCCTGCGGCAGAGGCTCAAGTCCTCAAGAACGGCTTGCCGTCCACTCTCCCCGACATTGATGTGTGTGCACAATTTCCCGATGGCGAGACAGAGTTGATCCTCACTGTCACATCATAATAGCCTTCTCGTCTCACAGTCACTCGCGCTGCAACACTCAAAAATTGCCGGAACCCGATACCCTGGTGTTTGGGGAGGTGCGAGATGTCCAGAGATCTCTCTGTTCTGTGCACAGACTCAAAAAATAAGTTGAGCAGGTCCCGACAGACCATATGCTCTACATGGACTTTTCTCCGGAACGCGGGTGGTCCCCACCTCAGATTAAACCCTACGGGCCACTCAACCTCGATCCTGCGAGCTCGTGCTTCCACTACTGTCCGAACGTCTTTGAGGGCCTGAAGGTGCGTTGTCCTCCCCATACTCATGTATATACCTCGATGGAGTACCTTCCGACGCGCGTACGTGTACAGGCATATCTTGGACCCGATGGCACGCCGCGTTTATTCCGACCCCATCTAAACATGGAACGGATGGTACGCTCCGCCGAACGAGTCGCCCTTCCCGTAAGCACTCCCCGACTTTCTTTTCCCGACCTACGCTGACGCACGCCCCCCCCCCCACTTGGGTCCTCCACTACCACTACAAGCCATTCGACGCCGACGCCCTCCTGACGCTGATCAAGCGCCTCGTCGCGCTCGAGGCACGCTGGATCCCGCGCGCGCGAGGATGCAGCCTGTACATCCGGCCCACGCTCATCGGCACACGACCCTCTCTCGGCGTCTCTGCGTCCCGCCACGCAGCGCTCTACGTCATACTCTCCCCAACGGGCCCCTACATCCGCAATGCCGGCGGCAGCAGCAAGGGCATCGCCCTGCTCGCTATGGGCGACGAGGTGCGCGCATGGCCGGGCGGCACGGGTGGGTTCAAGCTCGGCCTGAACTACGCGCCTGGCTTTGCCGCGCAGCGCACGGCGGCCACGATGGGCTATCAACAGTTATTGTGGGTGCTTGGCGAGACGATCGCCGAGGCGGGCGCCATGAACGTCTTTGCCGTGTTTGAACGTCCAGACGGTGGCAAGTATCATTCATTACTGCCCCCCCCTCCTCCACCTTGTCTTTTTTCTGCCCTCTGCACCGCACCCTCTCTTACACCTTTGTTACCCCGTAGCGCTCGACGTGGTTACGCCTCCGCTAGACGGCACGATCCTCCCGGGCGTGACGCGCGCCTCGGTGCTCTCCCTCCTCTCCCACAACCCGCCCACTGCGGCGCTCCCCCATCTCCCCCATCTCCATCTCTCGACGACGACGACGACGACGACAACAACAACAACAACGCACGCGCGGCTGCTGCACGTCGCCGAGCGCGCACTAACGATGTCCGAGCTCTTCGCTGCGTCCTCGAACGGCACCCTGCGCGAGTTCTTCTGCGTCGGCACAGCGGCGGTCGTCATACCCGCCGCGCGCATCGGATGGCAACGGCAACGGCAGCAGCAGCAGCAGCAGCAGCAGCAGCAGCAGCAGCGCCACGTCAATTGTGATAACAACAGCAACAGCGACAGAGACCGCAAAGATAAAGATAATGGCAACGGTGCGGCCGCGGATGAGGACGCAGAGGACGTGGTGCAAGTGGAAGATATCGTGTTGCCGGTCGTGGGCGGTGAGGGTAGCGTCGCGCATGCGATTTGGGAGCGTCTCGTGGATATTCAAGAGGGTAGGGTCGAGTGGGAGGGGTGGAGCGTCCCGTGCCTCTACGAAGACGAAAATGAAAACGAAAAAGGAAATAAAGCAGGACGGTATTGGTATCGGGCGCGGTTGGGCACTGATCTTGATCTCTAATGACCATAGCCGACGAGCGTCCTGCGCCTCGGGAGGTAGGCCAACAAGCAAAAGCGACCGCAACAGCAGGCGGGGGGGTCAGGGAAGCATGTTTTTTTTTTCTTCTTCTATGCCCCCGCCCCCGCCCCCGCTAGAGTTTTGGTGAAGATGCTCATCGTCGTGGGTTTGACGGCAGCGCGAAAGACGGGATTTGTACCATCTAATAACAAAAGTTAATGTAAAAGGATATATACAGCGCATATATATTGTTGCTTGGTGCTACTGTACTTGAAACGGTATGCCTGGCGGGGGGTCCTTTGAATTGCTTGTGCAACTTGCCTTCCGTCAGGTATGCTTGCCAGTCTGACTACCTTGCTTTGTTGAACACGACTATGCGATCGCATGTCGGCATACGGTAAGGGGTCCACAACGCGATAACGCACAAGGCCAACACCGCTTCTCACAAATGAATTGACTCGTCGATCGGTGTGCGATCAAGGAGAAAGACGGAATTTGGACATTTGTTTAAATTAAGCAAGGGATTTGTACTTTAGCAATACTAACACGAACTTATAGTGTAAAGTGTCAATGTGGCGGACGTGTGGTGGAGATCAGTTACATCTTGGGGTTCAGAAGAGCGCGCGTGTAGGAGAGAAAAAAAAAGGGAAGCAACAAGCGACAGAGGAAGAAAAGAAGGGGTATCACTATCCACAGAAAGGCCAGCCAAGAAAATATATATTTATTAACAGGCGAGAAGGAAAAGAAAAAGAGGAAAGTTATTTATAAAAAAAATAAAAAGTGTGAACCCCCTGCGGCGCGCAGCACAAGGGAAAAAGAGAACGATTGCAGTGGTTGATGATGATGATGTTGGTCCAAGAAAGAAAAAAGAGAATAGCAGAGAGTAGGGAATTAAAAAGAAAAGGCGAGAAAGGAAGAGGTTGCATCATCGACTACGAGTCGAGCGCGTGCTCCTGGACGCCTCGAACAGCGCGCGCACGTCTGCGTATCCGGCGCGGTCGACGCGATGCACGTAAAACTTGCCAGCGCCGTAAGCCCACGAGACGTCCATCGAGAGGTAGTCGTGCGCGGACACGTCCAGGATCGCGCTGATGTCGTCTAGATTGCGCTCCGTCACGGCCGCGCGCCGCGTGCCGCCGGTCGCGGCGACGACGAACGGCTCGAGCGAGATGACCAGTGCGCCCTCTTTCAAGTCAAGGAATTTCGGTCGGATCGCTTCGTTCACTAAAAAAAAAAGTACCACAACCCGACAGCACGCGCGCATCGTCGAGTCAGTCAGTTGCCTTGAAGCGAACGTGAAGAAATCATGACATACGCTTCTCGCCAAAGACCTTGTTGTTCACGAGGACGACGTCCGCGCGGGCCATGAGCTCGTTCAAGCGCTCGCTCTCAAGCATATTGGCATGCTCGAGCTCGACGTCACCCATGCGAACGCCCCACATCCGCGCGCGCATCATCATCTGCGCGCGCTGCTCGCACGCCATCCCCGCCGGCCTCTCCATCACTTCGACGCCAAACGCGGAGCAGCCGCTCTGCAGCGCGGCCTGGAGCACGACGTTGCCGACGCCGCTGCCGAGGTCGAGCAGGAGCGTGCCCGGCTGTGCGCGGGAGAGGGAGAGCAAGCGCGAGACAAGCGAGGGCATGAGCTCCCCGTATACCGAATCAGAAAAGGCGCGATAGTGACTAAGCTCGTGTGTGCGTGGGCCGACCGTCCGTTGGTATGTCTCCTCGACGATTCGCACAGCAACTGCGGGTGGTAGGCCAGTTGCGCTCCACCCAGCCACCGCAGCGCGGAGTGCGTTAGGTTGTGGCGGCGCAAAGGCGTCTGATGGGAGAGGGGGATACTTGAGCCTTCGCAGGAGCGTGTTGATTGTATCAAGCGTGCGCAGAAAGAGCGGACCATCGCAAAGTGTGACGGCACGACGTAGCGCTCGTAGATGATTCGTTGCCGGTGTCTGTTCTGTCTCAATGGGACGATGTCGTTCGGCAGTGTTCCGAAGAGGGACCGTTGTTCAGGCGTAAGGTAGTCTGCCAAGGCATCAGCAAAGAATATGGGAATAACTCCAAAGTCGCTCACTTCTATGATTGTATACAGCGTCCTCTCTAGATCTAGAATAGGGCTATAGTGGTCTTTGTCCTTGGGAGCCAGAAGGATGTAACTAAATGCGTAGTTAGCAAGGTTACATGCGAATGAGTGAGCACGCCCATGGCGTCTGGCGCGGGGGAATGGGGGTGGAAGTGCAATGTGTACGAAGCAGATGAACTCTAGGGCAGACAGAGAAGGGACTACGAAAATTTTGGTCCCAAAGGGTATCGCACAAGAAGACGCGACACAAGTGAAAACGTGGTGTAGGTGAGTCTGTGGCTGCGTGTCAAGCGAGCGATAATCAGAGCCAGAGGCAAAGGCCAGAATGAAAAACGACGGAAAGGTGGTGCAGTCAGATAGCCTCGAGGGTGAAGGCAACGATAGCAGGTGGATGCCACCTTGACGTGTGGAAAGTCCGGAGCCAACAAAACGGTGCGCACGAGAGTACGGAGGCGCGGGCCGAACAAGTAGTGATATGATGTGAGGCGTGGCGGACGAACGCGCAGAAGCAACGAGGGACAAGTAGAGAATGAAAAGCGTCCCGTGTCAATGTGGAGCACTGCATTGATGATGTGGCCAAAAGCCTCCATGAAACGGAACCAGGGCGAAAACGAGGTGGAGACGAATGAGCACGAGTCATCAACACGATTGCTGCGGGTGCGAGTCTGATCGTGCTTCAAGGCAAGAGAAGGCATGAAAGAGGTGTTTCAAAGGGGAATGGGCAACACCCCCGAGGAAATATGTGACAAGAGGCGTTGCCAGACGCCATGGACGTACGGGAACAAAACAAAAACAGAAAAGCTGAAACACGTACCGTTCTGTGGCGCCCGTATTAGGGAATTCAAGTTCGGCAACAGGGTAGTCTGTCGGGTGTGGATCAAAATACCTGTCATGAGGATCGTTGGGGTTTTTGAAGTCTGCATCCGAATAAGGATGGTGGAGTGAACAAGAGCACAAGCGAAGAAGATGGAGAAACAGGGGCGATGACTCACACCGGACATAAGACTTCATGAGCCTGAGAACGACCTTTTCGCTGCTCAGGAAGGCATCATCATCGAGCACAGCGTCCTCATCGATGTGGCATTCGCGGGGGATGGGCTCGTCTGCGATAGGAAGGACGGAAGAAGAACGCGATCTGCTACGCGTGGAGGGTGCAATTGATGTAGGCGGGGATGATCGGTTACGCGTCGAGGAGCGTGAGGAGGACGTAGAGGAAGCAATCGATGACTCGCGTGTACGCGCCGAGGACGGTGGCGGGGTCGCGTCACTTAAGTCAGAGGAGCGAGCGCGCTTGGCATGGCGTTGAGTGTGCGCATGAGGCGATTTTCTCTTAGGGAGGGGTTTGGTTGCGAGGACATTGGGAGAAATAGGCTGGGACGGTTTTCGTTCATGGAAGGTTTCCAGTGGTCTTGGGGTGGGGTGCACTACTTGATGCGGGACTGGTACGACGCGTGTTTTGACGACGACAGGGGGGATATGGGAGGGTAAAGTGGAAGACTTTGGGAAGAAATGAAAGGGGAGTTGAGGTGGGTGGGCGGGTGCGACCTGCATTGTTGCTATCGACGACGAAGAGAGAACAAGGATGAGTGAGTCGCAGCAGCCGAGGGAGGAAAAGTGTCGACGTCACGTGTATCGCCCTTTTTTCTTTTTTTATGCAATGACGCACGGCAATAACTGGCCTCGAAACCCCCGAACGCCGGTATGAAACCAACGCACCACCGGTCTGCATCGCCTCATCCACCCTTGCTTTCGTCCGGTCCCGGCACATAACTTTCTGATCCATGCATCTCCCTCTTTCTCCACTCGCTGTGGCTCCCATCGGGAAATATGCTATCTCGGCGGTTCCTAGTATGGCCGCATTACAGCATTGCATTAGTACAATAAGTACTATATCTGTATTGGGATGTACGTCGCAGCGCTCCGCGCATCGAACCACGTTTTCATTTTCATATCCATGAAACTATCTCTGCTTTCGTCCAATCGTGATGACATGATGGGTGATGGCGACAAATTGCACACCGCACCACTCAGCCCCCCGCAGCATCGTATTACACAGCTATGCTCCGTCCACACAACTGGTGGACATATAAAAGGCAACTTGGATTATCAGACATGATCTGACTATGTTAGGCCTATCAGAGCAGTGCGTAATAATCTCTACGATACGATGCTGACCCTTCCGCCTCGTTGAATGGGTCTGGTGATGAGCGCGATATGCCAATACGTTGTACGACACCTTCCATCTACGTTTCGACACGTTGAGCTTAGCGCCGAGCCCCACACGCACATGGAAATATCATCGATCAACAAGTGGAACCCCTTCACGCTGTAACCATGCACACAACCCGTCGCCCTACGAGCTGTGTTCGTGTTCCAACGCATATACCTCGCTACGTTGTGGAGACCACCCTCAACAGCTTCGGCAGAAAGGTCTCCGATCGGCGGGCATGGGTGGGACGCTACCCCCTAACACACTGACCTCTTCGGAAGAGCTAATATAAATGGGGTACGGTACGTGGGATGGGAGGCCGTAATTCGGGCAAAAAAAATGGCCGAACTCGTTGTGATTCCAACAATGAGGTGGTGAGTCTCCTCTGCTGCCACACTGCTAGTGGATTCCTGCCCCAGCCTGAGCACGTCCGCTTGGCGTAGCAGTGCAGGGGTGCTGTAAATAGATACTTTACGTGAACCATGTTGCGTGCGACGGTAGATTTGATTCATGTACTTTGAGGATGATTACATTTGCATACTCCACGAGTGCATTGCTGCTGCTCCAGGATCACATGTGGCAATAAAACCTAACCCTAATTTTGGCGTATCACGTGCTCGCGTCGCGACTCGCGTTTTCGGTTTCAGTTTACAGCATCCACGCACGACACGACCACACAACACTTCGACGCTCACCATGAGCTCTTCCGAAGAGATCTACGACATCGACAATATTTCTGGCGATGAGTCCGAGGGTTACTCTCCAGTAGCCAAGAAGACGGTGAGTCTATCATTTCATCCACCTCTCATGCTGCTCGTCATTTAGCGCCCTGCCTCTGTTAGACAAAGGCTGCTACCAAACCTCCCGCCAAACCCAAGGCAAAGGCCCCAGCCAAACCGAAACCGGCACCCAAGAGAGTCCTAGCAGACGTGGATGAGAATGCCGAGGAAAGCTTTCGACTAGACAGAGACGATGACTCTGGTCCATCAGCTCCCCCCGCAGCACCCGCGCCCAAGAATAAGAAGAGCGCATCAGAGACTTACACAAAGGTTGCTCAACAGAAAATATACACTCCATCAGGAGCTGACAGTATCCCATAGCTCTCCCAACTAGAACATATTCTCAAACGACCAGACTCGTACATTGGTAGCGTAGAGTTTGTAACGCAGAACATTTGGACGTATGACTCGGATACCAAACGCATGGTCCAACGGGACGTCAAGTACGTACCTGGCTTCTTCAAGATAATAGACGAGATTCTTGTCAATGCGGCTGATAACAAGGTATTCGTCGCCGCGTCGTCCTTGTTTGAGCTTGCTAATCGCCTCCTCAGATCAATGACCCAAACATGGACACGCTGAAAGTTGAAATCGATGTGGAGAATGGGACGATATCCGTTTACAACAATGGTCACGGTATTCCCATCGAGATCCATTCAAAGGAGAAGATATACATCCCTGAGCTTATCTTTGGCCATCTACTGTCCTCTTCGAATTATGACGACGACGAAAAGAAGCTCACTGGTGGTCGAAACGGTTATGGCGCGAAGCTTGCTAACATCTATTCGACCGAATTCATCGTCGACACCGCGGATAAAGGCACGGGCCAGAAGTACAAGCAGACCTGGACCGACAACATGGGCAAATGCGGCAAGGCAAAGATCACGAAGAACTCGCGAGGCGAGGAGTACACGCGCGTGACTTTCAAACCCGATCTGAAGCGCTTCGGCATGACGATGATCGACCCGGACACGGTCTCCCTGCTTAAGAAACGCGTGTACGACATGGCGGGCACTGTCAAGGACGTCAAGGTGTACTTGAACGACGAGCGGCTCAAGATAAAAGGGTTCAAGCAGTACATCGAACTCTACCTCAGCTCGGCGGCCGAGACGGCGGCGGAAGTGTCGGGTGGCGCCGCGCAGGCGAAGCAGTCAGTCATCTACGAGCGGATCAGCAACCGGTGGGAGGTCGGCTTTGCCGTCTCGGACGGCACCTTTCAGCACGTCTCGTTTGCCAACTCTATATCGACCATCAAAGGTGGCTCGCACGTCAACTACGTCGCGGACCAGATTGCGAAGAACCTCATCACGGCCATCACGAAGAAGAACAAGGCGGCGGCGATCAAGCTGGCCAAGATCAAGGAGCATATGTGGATCTTTGTCAACGCGCTCATCGAGAACCCGACGTTCGATAGTCAGACGAAGGAGACGATGACGCTGCTGGCCTCGAAATTTGGTTCGAAGCCCACGCTTTCGGAGGAGTTCATGAAGAAGGGTAAGTTGTCACGCCAAGGTGGGTTGTTCGCGTTCGTTGAGCCTTGCATCAATCAGTGTCCAAGTCGTCCATTGTGGAGAACGTGTTGAACTGGGCAAAGTTCAGGGCCGACCAGCAGATCAAGAAGACGGATGGCAGCAAGCGCAACCGGTGAGCACCTTACATGCGTCGTCGCCGTTGTGTTAGGTGGCTTCTCATCCCTCGGTCAGTCTCACCGGTATCACCAAGCTCGCGGACGCGAACAACGCCGGGACGCGCAATGGATCCCATTGCACGCTCATCCTGACCGAAGGGGACTCGGCCAAGGCGCTCGCAGTGGCCGGACTCGGCGTCGTCGGGCGCGACAACTTTGGCGTCTTCCCACTGCGTGGCAAGCTGCTTAACGTGCGCGAAGCGAAGCACGATCAGATCATGAAGAATGAGGAGATACAGAATATCAAGAAGATCATGGGTCTTCAGCATAACAAGGACTATTCGGACGTGGGCAGCTTGCGATACGGGCAGCTCATGATCATGACCGATCAGGTGAGGAGATATTTCGTGTTTTATACCATGTGGAGAAGCTGACTGAACGCTCGCGTGTGTGCGTGTATGCGTGCGTGCGCGCAATAGGATCATGACGGTTCGCACATCAAGGGACTTCTTATCAATTTTTTGGACCATTTCTTCCCATCCTTGTTGAAGCTCCCTAATTTCTTGGTTGAGTTTGTCACACCCATTGTCCGGGTAAGTCCATCTCTTAAATGTGCGTTCTCACGACCCACTCGCGTGCACAGGTCACCAAGGGAAAGCAAAGGATCGACTTTTTCACCATTCCCGAGTATGAGCAGTGGCTCGAACAAACGCCCGATGCGCATAAGTGGGACTCGAAGTACTACAAGGTTCTGTCGATCTTTTGTCTACATTAAAACAACGATCCCTTTTTTGCTTTTTCAGCATGCTGATGGCCCAGCTGTCTTTAGGGTCTCGGAACGAGCAAGGATTCAGACGCCCGCGATTACTTTTCGCACATGGCGAAGCACATGATCCCATTCAGCTCGACGCAGGATGGGGACCGCGACCTCATCGATCTCGCGTTTAGCAAGAAAAAGGCGGACGACCGTAAGGAGTGGCTGCGGCAGTTCAGGGTGCGTCTTCTTCGCAGCAACACTTTCGTCGTGTTTTCGCACCTTGGCGCGTCGATTCATTTTGTGCTGTTCCAGCCGGGCACGTATCTCGACCACGATGCGGACGAGATTTCATATTCCGATTTCATCAACAAGGAATTGATCCTCTTCTCCATGGCCGACAACGTTCGCTCTATCCCGTCTGTCGCGGACGGCCTCAAGCCCGGTCAGAGAAAAGTCATCTGGGGGTGCTTCAAACGAAAGCTGAAGAAGGAAATAAGGTAGAGCTCATAAGCGTTCCCATCTCGATTCCAACTCACTCTCCTTACAGGTCGCCCAACTCGTCGGATACATATCTGAGCACGCGGCGTATCACCACGGCGAACAGAGTCTGACGATGACGATCGTCAATCTCGCGCAAGACTACGTCGGGAGCAACAATCTGAACCTCTTACTACCCAACGGCCAGTACGGGACGCGCGACCAGGGTGGGAAAGACCACGCTTCGGCGCGTTACATCTTCACCGAGCCGGCTCCAATCACGCGCACGATCTTCCACCCGATGGACGACGCCCTGCTCGAATACCTGAAGGAAGATAACGATCAGATCGAACCCGAGTGGTACATGCCCGTCATTCCCCTCGTGCTCATCAACGGCGCAGAAGGTATCGGCACAGGTTTGTCCCCCCCTTTAGTTTCTTTCGGCGTTGGTGACATCTTTCAAAAAAAATGTTAGGGTGGAGCACGTCGGTCCCGAGCTACAATCCGAGAGATGTCGTGGAGAACATTCGGCGACTCATGGCGGGCGAGGAACAAGAACCGATGCTCCCCTGGTGGCGCGGCTTCAAGGGCACGATAAAGAAGACGGGAGACCACAAGTATGACGTGACTGGGATCGCCAGCAAGATCAACGATACCACGGTCGAGATCACGGAGCTCCCCATTCACAAGTGGACGCAGACTTACAAGGCCGAGTTGGAAGCCATGATAGGCGAGAAGGGCGATGGCGCGGTCAAAGTACGTGCAAAACCACCCTTTTGGTGACGGCGTTGTTGTGTGTGCTGGCGCGGTGTTGAGTTTCTCTTCTTTTTTTTGGCATGGTTAGGACTATAAAGAACACCACGACAACGTCAACGTGCACTTCGTCGTCAGCATGGGGGCGAAGGAGTTAGAAAAGGCGGAAGAGCAGGGTCTAACCGAGTTTTTCAAGCTGACGAGTAAAATCAACACGAGCAACATGATCTGCTTCGACTTTGACGGCAAGATCAAGAAGTACAACTCGCCAGAGGAAATCATTGAGGAATTCTATCCAAAGCGGTTGGCATTCTATCAGAAGCGCAAGGTACGTACCGTTTTTTTTTAGGGAAATGCTATATATACCGGTTTTCTCGATAACAGGACTACCTTGCGAACGAACTCCAATTACAGTTCGAGAAGCTGTCGAACCAAGCACGCTTTGTGAAGATGATCATCAGCAAGGAGTTGGTGATCTCGAACCGCAAAAAGGCCGACATTGTCGAAGAGCTGCACCAGAAAAAGTTCCGGCCTTTCCCCAAGGCGACAAAGGCAAAGACCACCACCGCGGGAGAAGCGAGGACGCGGAGGACAACGACGACGAGGCGGAGGAGGCAACAGCAACCGGCTCATCGACGGACTACGACTACCTTTTGAGCATGGCAATTTGGAGTCTCACGAAAGAGAAGGTGCGCGCACGCCGGCAGCATGCGTTTCGTATGTATGTGAACTCTTGGCCTGCAGATCGAAAGGCTCCTTCAACAAGCAGCGGACAAGGAGAAGGAGCTGTTAGCCCTTCTCGAACTCACTCCAATCCGGATATGGAACACCGACCTCGACCGCTTCGTCGAGGAATGGGAGGTGAGTTTGGCAGCAAAACCTTTTTTTTGTTGCTTTGTGTGATCTGAACCAACCTTCGTTGCCCCACTCACGCCACGCGCGCATGAACACAGAAAGCGTGCCAAGAGTGGGAAGAGAAGGGGGTGGTCGACTCGAGCGGCAAGAAAGTCAAACGGAAGCAAGCGACGCTCAAAACCCGAAAATCCATCGGTTCTTCCAGCAAACGCGGCGGCTTCTTTGGTGGCGGCGGCAACTCGGATGGCGACGACGATTTCATGCCCACCAAGAAAGCAGCCGCTGCCAAGGCGCGCAGGCCCATCGCCCCCGCCGGCGGCGCAGCACGCGCAAGGCCAAAGACCGCCGCTGCCAAGATATCGGACGACGATGACGACGACGGCGAAGCAGAAGCAATACCTCTGCCAAAGAAGCGTGCTGCTGCCCCCGCAGCGAAGAAACCGTCGCCGCCCAAGGCTGAGTCCAGCTCGGACGTTGAAATGGCAGATCATCTACCGGCGGCGGCAAAGTCGAAGAAGGTGGTGAAGAATGAGGACGACGAGGAGGACGACGAGGTGGTGGAGGACTCTGGTGACGACCTCGTACGAAAGGCGCTACAAAAAGGCAAGGGCAAGGCTACTACTACTAATACCACCCAAACTGGTAAACGCAAGTCGTAAGTGGATACCAGTCCTCATTTTCCCAACGTTCTCGGCTTTTTTTTTCTAACGGCGACATCTTTTTTTTTTTAATTGTCCCTCCACCCTCATCCCTCCACTTCCACCACCACCACCACCACCAGCACGGATAGTGGCGAGGAAGAGGAAATCGATGGATATGTAAATGTCAAACCCGCAAAGAAGCCCAAGCCGACGACGACAACAACGACGCAACAACCTTCGATGACGGACTTCTTCGAGAAGAAGCCGGCGGCATCCAAGGTGGCAGCAGCAAAGCCAGCATCATCCAAGACCACCACCACCGCGCGCAAAGCATCCGGAAGCACGAAGCCGCCGCCGCCGCCGCCAAAGAAAGCGCCCGCGAAGAAGGCGGTTGTTGAGAGCAGCGACGACGAAATACTAATGGACGACCCCGAGTCGGCGCCAGTTGTGGCCCGCGCCGCGGCGCCCCGACGGGCGGCAGCGAAGGCAGCATATATCGAGCTGTCGGATGAGGACGACGACGATTGATTATCTTATCGTTTATGTCTTCTTTTTTTCACCCTGCTGGTCGAGTCGTGATGTATTCTACAAGCTCTTTTTATAGTTCGAGTGTAGCCCGTCGTCCGAGATGTCTCAGAGTACATGTGAGTTATAGAGGTATCGTGACAAGATCATGGCTTAGCCTTGATACTGCTGACAATCAAGTTCTGTAAATTATATAACAAATTAGCGTATTTCGTAGGTTTACGGGGACCAGCAACAACGACAGACCTTGTAGGCTTCGACATCGCCCCTGAACTTTGTGACTGTACCATCTCCACATACCCAGAGCTGTTATTTGAGCATTGTCAGATTGTGCGCGGAGGAAGAAAAATAGCCACCACGAGCGAACCTCTTTTGCGACCGAGGTAATAAAGCGCTCGTCGTGCGAGATCACGATAACGCCGCCATTCCAAATGTTTAGCGCCAGCATCAGAGCGTCAAGGCCCTCCAAGTCCAGGTGGTTAGTAGGCTGCCCAGAGTCAGAGTCAGAGTCAGAGGTCTACACCTGAACACGGAAAAGGGGAACCGCCTGCGCACCTCGTCCAGCAGAAAATATGCGGCCGCTGCAACGACAGCAGCGAAAACGCCACGCGCGACTTTTGGCCTCCGCTCAGCGTGCCGATGGGCTGTAATCCCGTCATGCCGCTGATCTGGAAGTTGCCCAAGTGCTGGCGGTACTCCTGCTCCGTTTTCCCTGGGAACTTGTGCGCGAGGAACTGGACGGGGTTCATCGTCGGAATGAGCGTGTCCACGTGGTGCTGCGCAAAGTAGCCGCTGCATAACCGGGCAGAGAAGGATCGTGAGGTGAGCGGAGGGGGGGGGGATTTTTTTTTTTTAAAAAGTGGGGAAGAGCAGCGTTAGAACAAACTTACACGCGTAATCGGCCGTTCCGGTTGACCTGCCCCAACTGCGGATTTAGCTCTCCGGTTAGCAGTTTGATTCTGTTCCCCCCCCCCCTTTTAGCGCCTCCCGCTGGGAACACTAGGGGAAATACACACAGGGTAGATTTACCGGCGCCATTCGATCCCACGATAGCGATACGTGATTCGAGGCCCACATCAATGTTGGCGCGATTTAGAATGGTTCTTCCACGGTCGTATCCGAATGTCACCTCCGAGAGCTGAAGTAGGGGCGGAGAAATCTTCTCCGTCTCCGGGAACCTTCAAGGGTTGCGAATATGAAGGGATCGTACGTATCCATGGCAACAAGTTCACACACCGGAACTTCTCTGTTTCCTCTGCCTCTGGCGGAGTGAGCTCCGGGAGCTGTAACACCGCTTAAGGTAAGTGAGTAGCGGAGAGCGATGACACCTTTACCTTCTCGAGAATTTTGATCTTGGACTGTGCTTGAGCAGCACGGTTGGCATTATATCGCCAACGATCGATAAATGCCTGTAGATGCTTGCGATAGTCCATCTGAGCCTCGTATTCGCGCCGTAGATTTCGCTCTCGTTCAGATTTTGTTGAATAGAACTGGGTGAAATTGCTACCACACGCATCAATTAGGTAACTTCGGGAGCAGTGTTGGAAGTACCCTTTATAATAGTCGAGACGGCCTGAATGTTGATGGATAATGTCCGTCGCAACTGCATCGAGGAACGCGCGATCATGGGAACTAAAAATGGGATTAATGAAAACGGGGAAAAAATTGCGCTGGCACCCACACGACAACGAGTGTTCCAGGCCATGTCTGGAGATAATCCTCTAGCCATGCTAACGCGTTCAGGTCGACTAGACGCATATTAGCGGAAGGCATAATATAGCTCGAGGAGCTAAATACGGACTGTGATTAGATGGCTCATCTAATAGAAGAAGTGAAGGCTGGGTGACACAGATCAGTTCCAGATCGAACGACAGGGGTGGGGAGGGTATCAACACACCTTGACAAATAGAGCCCGTGCGAGGGCCAATCGCATTCTCGAGCGTGTGTCAACTTTGGCGCAACGTCAAGAAACAAACACTACGCACCGCCAACCTCCAGAGAAGGACCTTGTCGGCCTGCCTTGGTCTTGCTCGCTGAATCCAAGACCTGACCCAGATCAGATGTCTTGCCACAGCTGCACAAAGCAGATCGACAACCCACCAGCTAGGAGCGCTGCGGCCCTCGCGGGCCCACTCTCTGCCTCCATGTCCGCCAGGCTGGCGTGCACCTCTGCCAGACGGCCACTCACCTCGTCCCGTGTTTCTTCAAGGCGGGCATCCACTTCACCAGGAGGGACGGCGTCCAGCTCTGCAAGGCGCGTGTTGAGACGCACCTCTTCAGCAAGTAGGTGATCTCGCCACACGTCAGCCTTGAGAACGGAATTGAGGGCCGTGGTATCGTCCCCAACAATCTGCACATTCGTTGGCTCAAAATATGGAAGCACGGAGGTGAAAAATGTCGTACTTCCTGCTCGACAAAGAGGATGGTGATGTGTGAGGGGATAGGAACCTCGCGCATGGCGATATGACGGAGGAGCGTTGACTTGCCGACGCCATTGCGGCCGATGATACCATAACGCCTGCCGTATGCGAGCGTGAGCGATGCCCCAGAGCTGCAACGAAGTTAGCAGGTGAATCAGATGATGGCGAAGAGGTGCGTGCAGAATACGATTCGAGCCAAAGGACACGTCGATGGAAGGGAGATGAATGTCTTTGCTTTTGTTTTTAGAGGCCGCTGTGGATTGCAGCGGATTGATCTATTCCACCATAAACGAGAGGCGGTGGAGGAGATATCCCAGCACACCTTCATGAACATTTCTTCGTAGGATTGCTTTGGGCCAGAAGACGTCAGAAGTACGTGGGAGGTAAAAAAAAATAGCAGGCTTACTTGTTTCTTTGTCTGCTCTAGCAGCTTTGAGCCTTCGTACAGGTCTCTCCGTGCGCGCTTCTCGATCTTCGCCTTCAACTTCGCCTCTTGCTTCTCAAGCTTCTTAACATCAACCCGAGAGGCCCTTCATGTATACCACGTTAGATACGAGGCTAACAACAAACGGGCTATCGTTTACGCACTTTCCCTTGTTGATCGACTCGAGGTCCACACCCTCCGAAAATGCAATCGTGTTCGAAATAGCACCAGTCTTGCTCATGTCGAGCACTTTGTCGAGTCGCTGCAGTTTTGGGCCAGACTGGGCCTTCTCCCTTCTTTCCAGCTGGTCCTGTAGTAGCGCGGTGAGGGTACCCATAAGCTGCTCAAGGACGTCCGGCTTGTCCATAGCAATAGATTCGAGCATATAGCGAGCCACTTGTAGGATATCTTCATCCTCGCTTGCCTCATCAACAAGGTAGCCAGAAAGGTATTGTACGAGGATCTCTTCTGTTCCGGGAAAATATTCGCGGATTTTTTCTGCAATGTCGTAGGAAGACATAACTTGACGGAACTCTCTGATTCTAATTTGATTTGATCTGCTGGTCAGACTGATGCCACGGCCCGGCCAACCGGGCCCCCCCAACTTTGTCACCCGCGACTCGAGCGAAATTGAGATTTGTTTTCAGGTCTGCAAGTCACGCGCAATACTGATTGCTCCCTTCGGGGATGCATACGAAAAAATTGGAACGATACAGAGAAGATTAGCATGGCCCCTGCACAAGGATGACACGCTGTTTCAGAGTGGTAGACCTACGGGTCTCAATATTTATTTTTACCTTCTTATTACATCTTTTTCTTTTCCGCTTTCTTTCATGTTAGTTCCAGGGGAAATAGCCATATCCATATCACACATGCAATAATTGCACTGGCAGACACCAGGTTATATTCCTTCCCGCTAATGTATTTTGCTGTATATATAAGTATGTTGTAAAGAACAATATGTGGCTGTTGTGGCCTAGCTGGTATTGCAGTATCTTATTGTAGTCATACCTTGTTGTGACCTACTGGTTTTAATCACACACAGGTCTTTATTTTTCCATCTCAACTTGAATTTTTGTGAAATTTTATGAGGGAGGACTACTCATCGTCAACAACAGTGAGCATTGATGCCAATTGTCAAGCAAGAGGCGCACAGCGCTTACTTTACCGCAACAGGAAGATGCAGCCTTTTTGCATTCTGGCAGTGAACGGTCTATCGTTTTGCAACTGGCTATAATGGATTTAAAAGAAAAAGAGACAGATGCGCGTGGGCTGAGGGGGTTGCGCCATGCATGCCACCAAACTACCATTTCGATATTTCGATGCCAGGTACTGAGTCCCCTTTTTATAATTTACTACGCTTCCCTAGATCATAGTTATTAGACCAACTCCCCTGGTTGCAGTGCCAACGCTCGCGTCGCCAAGTTTGGGGATATTTAGTTAGTACACTCCACCTCGAAGGCAACGGTCGATAGATGGTCACTTCCCTTTGTCTGCGTTGACCAGACTCGAAACCAAAATATCTCTTCTTGGATACCATTCCCTTTCAATCTTGCCCTGAACTCGAACAATTGAGCCCGATGGTCACCTCTGCTTGCTCCACTAACATGAACTCCCCTCCCCGCTCTGTCCATGGGACTTTAGACTCCGTCTCAGGCGTCAACAAGTACACTTGGGAGATCTTGTGGCCTCCAGAATGACGTACCCCTTTACTCCAGCGTACTCCGCAAGACAGCTCGTCTTTGGGTATTTCATAGCTTGCCCAGTTTCACCACTGTTTGATATTGTACACGAGAGGCACAAGAAGGCTAGTGGATTAACCGGCTACAGTAGTCTATCGCCGTGGACGTCAAACCGACAAAGCTGAGTTGTGATGACAATGACAATTACCAGTAGCTTTGTGTGCCATGTGGTAAATGCCACCTTGGACCAGTAATAGTCAACGAACAACCACAGAACCGAGGCGCTGCATCCACGATTGATCCAGACCACAGCCACAAGAAAGCGAGATATGATTGGGTATAATATCCCAGCCAGACCGCTGCGCTTGACGTACCTGACATCGCATCTGAAACAACTGCCGGCTTCAGCACAAAAAAACCCCCATACTTGCTCTCACCTCTCATTCAGCTCCTTTCATCTCTTACTCTCAGTTCTCAAAGTCACAGCGCACCGTCGTCGTCATCATGGCACACAGATACGACCTACGCCCAAATGCCAAGCGTCGCAGGGGGCGCCAGAGCACCGATGGCCAAGCTGAATATACGAGCAGCAGCAGCACCAACAACGGCAGGATCAGCACAGGGCACGACATCATCATCGACGACAACCAAGAAGACAAATCGGTTCCCGTTGATTCGAGCGCTGGTCCTTCGCACGCGCCGGCGGCGGTGGATACTACCTCACCTCCTCTACAAGACTTGGGGGAGCAACGACTGGAGGACTGGCGCAGGCATAGCGTCATGTCCTCCAAAAACCTTACAACAAACATGGGATCAACCACGTATCGGGTGGAGCGTCCACCCAGGGTGTGGGATGATGTCCAAGCCAGTCGCAGGCGCATGGAGGCAAAGCGCCGTGCCGAGGCGCCGCGCATAGCCCAGGAGCAGGTGAGGCTCCTCTACGATGCGACTCCACAACTCCTGGAGAAGCGCATCGAGGCGCTCCTCCAAGAGCGCGATGCTGAGGTCGAGCGAGTGCGGCGAAAGTGGGAGCGGGCCTGGCCCCGCGCAATCGAGCGGGGCGAGATAGTTATGGAAGAAGAGGAAGAGGTGGTGGCGGTGGAAAGGAGGGTCACAATGAAGAACCACTGCCGTGTGGGCTCGCCTGGCTATGCACCCACAGAAACGTCGTCGATGGCCAGCGATGAGGAAGAAGAAGAGGACGAGACTGAGGATAAGGAAGTCGAAGAAGGCGACGATGACTACATGGACGAGGATGAGCACAACGATGAGGAGTGGCGGAGCCAGAGCTGGTCTGGCTCCGGCATTGAGTACTCAATGCCACTGCGCCGCCAACCAGCGCAGTTGATGGTCCTTCCCTAGCTGGGCTCGCGCTTGGATATGCTGGCAATAGTGATGAGGGCCAAGATTCGGAAATGGGTGGGCTGTCCTGTGGTGAAAGGTGAAAGGGACAGTAGACAGAGCCAGACCAACTCCCTTGGTGGCAGATTTATGCAATTCACACTTTCTCGCATCATCATCAAGATGTCGTCATCTTCTGACCCTCTCCACACCTATATAATGAATGCCTGGGTTTGGCGAAAATAAAAAAAGCTATGTTATAATAATAAGCTATGTAGGATAGGTACGATATGATAGCGCGCGGTTCAGAATGCAAGGATATGCAGCCTCCTCGGTGACTTTGGGTTCTCATCAGCATGCTGTTATACCGGGCCATCAGCAAGTGCTCCCTTTTGCAAAAGTAGTACGACGCATCCATCGACACACACCTCAAACACGAACAACGCGCCACAGCAAACGGCGAAACGCAGCCGACAAGCACCGACGCCGCGCAAAGCCGGCGGGAGCTTCTCCGCCGGCATCTGCTGCCAGTGGGGTTGCCCAGCCCGGGACGCGTACGCGAGTCGTCGACCGATGAACGGCTCATAACACACGCTCGCGCGTCGATAACGCGGCGACTCGGACGAATGACTCGGGCCGTCGCTCGTCATGCCCATGCCCGTGCCCAAGAGCGCCCGAACGGGGACGAGCAGTTCCTGAACGGTCGCCCTCTCCGTCGACAGATATGTCGCCTCGATCTGGATGCCCAACACGCGCCTAGACGCGTCCGCGTAAAAGTGGCCCGCGGCGGGGGACGTTCCCGGCGCGCCGCCGCGCGCGCTGACGTCCGGGAAGAACCGCAGCGAGCGCACTTCGGCGAGCACGTCGGCGACGGAGAGGACGTAGCTGCGGACGAGGGGCGGGCACGGCTGCCACGCGCATCGGTGGCAGAGCCGGTGCACGCTCAGGACGATCTCGCTCGCTCGCTTGGATGATGATGAGAGGGACGGAACGATAAAGTGGCGATCGTCGAGGAACGAAAAGACGGCGTCGTGAAGGTTGCCCACTCGGATCGGCTGCGGGGGGGTAGGGAGGGGGGGGGGATCAAACAAATCAAAAGCAAAGTTTTGCTCAACATCACGTAGGAGTCCCACGATGCAAAGCTCTAGTGGGGCGCTAGGGGGAGGGAGAGGAGGGGGAGGTAGGGGGAGAGGGCTAACGTACCGTGTTTACGTGAAGGATGCCAGTCTTCCAGTTCCATATTAACAGACGATCATCCAGCTCGTCGCTTCTCCAGGTTATCATGCCGAGAAAGTCACCGCTTACTTCGTGTTTGCTGTGCCCCAGAGAAGGGTTTCGGAAGGCTTCCAAACGAAGGATCCCCCCATTGGCGGAAAGGGCGTGTGGCCTACCCGTAGACAACGCACGCACAAGCACGCTGTATGGGTAATAAAACTTCGTGAGCAGCCGTACACAGGCACAGAAGAGCTCTGAAGAGATAACGAGCACACTGACTTTTTGGGATCATGTCTCGGCACCACCGCCAACAAGTCCTGCGTCGCATCGATGATGAAAGGCTCCACGGCAAAGTCAAAGTCGATTTGCCAGCGCTGTCCCAGGACCCCGCGAAGTGGGGACGGAACGGTCTGCACGACGAACGACCTCACCACGCCCTCGACGCCATAGATGGGCAGCACGACGGTGCCGCCAGAAACGCACGGGGCGGCGTGCGGGTAAGGAAGATCGAGCGTGAGATGCTTACTCCAGGAAAACGTGCGCCACGCCTCCTCGTACGCTTCCACCAGCTCAAGCCGGCTCGCCACGGTGACGGGACTCGGCGGTCCGTCGCTCAATCCCCGCGCAGCGAGCGCGAGCGCATATTGCAAGCAAGGCGTCTGGTTGACCACATCCCGGAAAGCCTTGCACGTCTGAGTGGACGCAAAGTTAAAGCCGGAATGGACGAGCAAAGAGAAGGGAGAACAGAACGAACAGACTTGAAGTGGACAAGCGAAGGGGCATCGAGTAGGCTCGCAATTGCGATGATGAGCTCCGGGGGCAGACGACGAAGGGGGACATATGGGTCATGGTGTTTTCATGGGTGGGTACAGGCCTTTATAACGGCAGTTTTGTAATGGCACAGGTGACGCATTCCGTGGCGACTACCCGTGGCGATTACTACGGTGGACCGTGGCACAAGGATTACTATTGCGAGGGTTGGTGGAGTGCCTTCAGCTACTAGTAAGCCCAAGCCGAGATGCGTAACCGCTTGCCGGTAATCAATTTTTCAAGTCGGTATTGGAGCACACATGCCGTAAAGGTGGGGTCTCCTAATGGGTTTATGGTCCCATTAACGCAGACGCAGCATGGCAGGGACCTGGGATAAAACGCAGCAGAATATTGCCAACGGGGTTTCAACGGTATGTGGGCAATCAGACCGGCGAGGACAGGCTCAGGTGAGGGCTAGGTAGAGAATTGTGTGAAGTATGTACAGCGACGACAGCAAACCCAAGTTTGCATTCCGGTTCCGGGCTCTTGGCGGTGGTACACAAGGTTACCATGACACAGGTATCGAGGCTGGTAGTGTCAGACCACCAGCCGTGCGCCAAACTGATCAGAGACACGATAAAAGCAGTCCCTATTCCATCCATCCGATCGATTGCATGCACACGTTACAAGCAGGCGATCTCCAAGGGCAGATGACGTTACGGAGATACAACACAGGGCAGCACATGGGGACACAATAAATACTAAGAAAGGATGGGAACGAAAGACTCGTGCGAGGTAAATCTATGAGCAGCAGCTCGGGACTTGCGCCGCAGCCGGTTGATTAACCTTAATCGAATCGGGTGCTGCGGCGGGAGGTGCTCCACCAGCATCGGCCTGCGAATCAATCAGGCGCGCCTTGATGTCGCTAGATGAGGCAACGTAACCTCAATGCATGAAGGGGAACGTCAAAAAAAAAAGGACGCACCGCGCGAGAGTAAAGAATGCCTCTTCGACACCTTCATTAATCTTCGCAGAGGTCTCGATAAACTTGATTCCAAGCTCGTCCGCAAGCTCGCGGCCTGACTCCTCTGATACAGCCCTCTTCTCCGTCCAGTCTGACTTGTTGCCAATAAGTATTTTATTCACGCCCTCCGAAGCATGTTGCTCGATGTTAGCGTGCCAAGTACGGACGTCTGCGTAGGCGTCAGATTGGTCCAGGCAAAACGATAGATATGAGGCATACTGTTGAAGGAACGGTCATCGGTCACATCATACACGAGTAAAATCCCCATGGCGCCGCGGTAGTACGCGGTGGTGATTGTGCGGAAGCGCTCTTGACCGGCAGTGTCCCACTGAGACGACGGCGAGGGGCAAATGCTGTAAGCGAAATTCAGGGGACAGAAGGAAAGGAGCCTACGATCTGCAGCTTTATTCTTTTACCATCGAGTTCAATTGTACGGATCTTGAAGTCTATGCCGATTGTGGTAATGAAAGAAGGCGTCCATGCATCGTCGCAGAACCTGAGCAGGAGACAAGATTTTCCGACACCTGTCAAATCGGTCAGAGTTGTGCATATTCTTATGAGGAGAGTGGTAAGATGTACCTGAGTCTCCGATAAGCAGCAGCTAGTCCCATGTTTACACTTTTCTATTGGCTCAAAGTGGAGAACAACGTACCTTAATGAGAAAGTCGTAGTGCGGAGGCGGCATGATGTTGTACCTGGACTCAGAGGGAAAGAGGAAAGAAAAATAAAGCTGGGAAGTAAAAAACAATGAAAAGAAGCAAGTGATGGTGAGGTGGAGACAAGTTGCAGGCGACAGTGAACGTTGGCGAGGCCAATTCGGTCGTCGGACGCTGACGCTGGTCCAATTCGATTATGTCAGCGATATTCCCATTTTTGGTCCACAATACTTTTATCTTCTGCCAGAGCAATGACCATCGATCCACAATCCTCAAAAAAACCCTCCAAAAAGCACAGAAATACCTCTGACGATAGAAAACGCAAGGACAGAGATAATGCCGTTTCGTACAACGATGGTCTTGCCATAGACGAAGGAGCAGAAAGGAAGAAAAAGAAGCGGAGGGAGAGAAGAGTGAGAGAGGGTGCTATCGATGGTGCACTTTCTTCTCTTTCACACTCGCTTTGCAGAGGGCTGACTGGGATGCCGTGATATGCGCATACCGTTTTAGATATAAGAAAAGGTGAAAGAAAAGCAATGGCCAAGGATATTGGGCCACTAGCATCCGCCGATGAACCAGGCACGTGCCATGACCCTCTGTGAATCTTACCATGTCTTGACCTTTCGGACAGTACCATGCACTGAACCTAAGGAGGAGAAAAGGAAGAAAGCCAAGAGGGATGCCGATTCCGATCCTACGTCCGTGGCCGAGTCTCGCAAACGAAAGAAAGAAAAGCGCAAATACGACCGAGTTTCAGTCTCGGATGCGGCTCCTTCCCCAGCTTCTCCCAAAAAGTCGCGCGTGGAATCCTCAGCTGCCGAAGCCGAAGACTACCTCAGGACGCACAACGTCAGCGTGCACCTCCCGCCCGACGCATCCGCCTTGTTTCCTATCACCTCCTTTGACGCGCTCCCCATCCCAGATCGCCTCCGCGGCGCATTTGCCGCCTTCAAGGAACCGACTCCAATCCAGGCCTGCGCTTGGCCCGTCGCGCTCTCGGGAAAGGACGTGATCGGTATTGCAGAGACGGGTAGCGGCAAGACGCTAGCCTTCGGCATCCCCGCGCTCGCGCGCCTTCACTCTTCCTCCCCCTCCTCTGACACTGGCAGTGCGGCAGGGAAAGGGAAAGGCCCCCGCGCGCTCGTCCTCGCGCCGACGCGTGAGCTCGCGCTTCAGACGTACGATGCGCTCTCCGCGCTGGATGCCGTGCCGTGTGCTGCCGTGTTCGGCGGAGTCGACAAGACGCAGCAGGTATGCGCTGTCAAGCGGGCGCAAGTCGTGATCGGCACGCCGGGACGCTTGCTAGATTTAACACGGGATGGCGCGCTCACGCTTGGAGGGGTGGAGTATCTTGTGCTAGATGAGGCAGATCGCATGCTGGACAAGGGATTTGAGAATGATATACGTGGCATCATTGGGTACGCGAAGCAGGGCGCAGCGCGACAGACCTTGATGTGTACGTCCAATTACGCCCTTCTCCCCCCGTCGCTGCTCGGTATTAACGTTGGGCCGTGGAGGGCAGTCAGCGCTACATGGCCTGAGGCAGTGCGTCGCTTGGCGAACTCTTTCCTGCGCAATCCAATACGAATTACGGTGGGGAGCGATGACTTGACAGCCAACAGCCGCATTGCACAAGGTGTGTCGCCCGCCCGTTCCCCATGCCCTTATAGCCGCCTACTGAGACCCCCCCAGAGGTCGAGGTATTTGACGATGAGCGCGAAAAGGAGTATGTGTTCGTGTCGCTTAAAACACGAACTTGATTGATCACGCCCGGTAGTCAACGTCTGCTCGTCCATCTGAAGAAACTCGCACCAAAAAAAAACGGGGGCGGTCCCCCGGCACGAATCCTGGTGTTTGTGCTGTACAAGAAGGAGGCGCCCCGCGTTGAGAGTACGCTGCGGAGGGCGGGATATGCGGTCGGCGCGCTGCATGGAGACATGACGCAGCAGGCGCGGTTAGACGCGTTGCAGCACTTTCGCGATGGCACGACGCGATTGCTCGTGGCGACGGACGTGGCCGCACGTGGCTTAGATATCCCGGACGTTGGCTGTGTGCTTAACTACAGCTTCCCGCTGACGATTGAGGACTACGTTCACCGGATCGGCCGAACAGGTGAGTGGGTCTTTACTTTCTCCATAATCCGGGGCAGCCTTTGCTCGGCCTCGGAGACGATGTCCCGATTCTGACCGAATTGTGTACGCGGTGGTGGAATAGGGCGCGGTGGTAAAGATGGTCGGAGCATTACGTTCTTCACGGGAAGCAACCACGAACGCAGTCTCGCAGGCGAACTGGCGCGGGTGCTGAGGGAGGGCGGGGTGGATGTCACGTCATTATCGAGCAAGTTTCCAATGTCGATCAAGAAGAAGACGCATGGAGTGTACGGCGCATTCTTTCGAGAGGACGTAGATATGAGTGCTGTGCCAAAGAGAAAAGTGTTCGAGGATTAGAGTACTAGATAGATTACTAGATGTTGTTTTTTGAGTTGAGACAACTTACGCGTATCTTCGGACCAAAACGGCATAAAGTATCACTCAAGCTAATCCTCACCGTCGACGACAGTGCCAACAGCCCTGACAACAACGGTGACAGTTGACAGACTCGGCCATCAAAGTGTCCTACAGTCATCTCATCAACGATCCGACGATCTTGGACTAAACGTTGACTCCTCTTGCCCCACCACATATTACTAACGAGCACCTCACTTGATTTCACCCACAGCCGGCAACCCAGGACATGATGGGTCTCTTCACCACCAGAGGGAGGCCACGCGGACCTTCCTCTGCTGACGATAAAGTACCCGAGGACACGAATCCAGACGATACTTCCATCTTGTTCGTCCCCTCAACCCCGCTCCTCTCCTCCGTAGATGTTATCCCAACCTCATCCTACTCACAGAGACGAGGATGAAGGCTCAATCATCTTATCCATCATTTCACAGCTAAGGTGCGCCCCCCTTCTCCGTTCCCGTCGCCGACAGTCACTTACCACGAACCTCCCTGGTTCCAGAGTCGGCATGGACCTCTCCAAGGTCACCTTTCCAACATTCGTCCTCGAGCCCAGGAGTATGCTCGAACGCATAACGGACTTTATGGCCCATCCGGACCTCGTCTTTGGGTGGGTCTCTCATCCGCGTAAGCCGCAGCGCGGCATCCGCATGTGCTGTTTGCCCCGACTTCCGTTCCCGGAGCTATCTTCGTGTCATGCTGTGTTGCCTCGTTCCTTGCCCCGCGTATACTCACCTCTGACGCTTGCTTATGTCATTTTCGTCTTATCCGCAGCGCCGAATGGTGCGACGACCCCGAAGAGCGTTTCATCCGCGTCCTCCAATACTATCTCGCGGGTTGGCACATCAAACCCAAGGGCGTCAAAAAGCCGTGAGCGAGCGAACGTTTCATCCCTCGCGCCTCCCTCTTTTGCCCGATCCCCTTCTCACATGTTCGCGTTTTTCCGGTAGATACAATCCCGTCTTGGGCGAATTCTTCCGATGCCGCTATGACTATCCGAACGGCACGCAAGGCTTTTACATCGCAGAGCAAGGTGCGCCGTTGGTCATCATCATCATCAATCACCCCTCATTCGGTTCCGACGTCGTCATTCATCTCCGATTTCTTTTTCTTTTGCTGCAGTTTCACACCATCCACCTATTTCCGCCTTCTACTACGTTTCACCGGCGAACAAGATCGCCATCGTCGGTGAGCTCCGGCCAAAGTCCAAGTTTCTCGGAAACTCCGTCTCGACGACGATGGAGGGCGAGAGCCGCATCACGCTCATGGGCCGCCCGGAAGACGCAGGTAATCGCGTATCCTTTAACCCTCACATACGAGGCCGGCCAAAGTCACGCGCGCATGGCTGATGCTCTGCTTTTTCCAGAGTACGTGTTGACGATGCCGAACATGTACGCGCGCGGTATCCTCTTTGGCAAGATGGTCCTCGAACTCGGCGACACGTGCATCGTGCGCAACGATGCGCAGGGTCTCTACGCCGACCTCGAATTCAAGACGAAGGGCTTCTTCTCCGGCGTGTACAACGCCATCGCCGGCCGCGTGAAGCGTGGCTCAACCGAGCTCGGCGAGGTCAGCGGGAAGTGGAGCGCGCTTATGGAATTCAAGACCGCCAAGGTGCGCCACTCCACTCCCTCTCTCCACTTTTCTACCCCCCTATTCAATTCAACTCAATTCGAATTCGATTCGGTTCAAACCGCCGACGACCGTACCCGTGCCGCGTGCCGCGCCGTTGCACATTCTCCTCTCCTCCTTCTTTCTACTACTTTCCCTCGCTCGGGTGGTGGTTGTGGTATTGGGAATTGGATGCGGGGCGGGGGTGGATTTAGACGGGCGAGAAACGCACGTTGTTCGACGTACAGAAGCGCGGCAGCGACGTCGCGCCCAAGTGGGTCGCGCCCGAGGACGAGCAAGAGCCGTACGAGAGCCGCAGGCTGTGGCGCGACCTGACGCACGCCATCCTCGCCAAGGACATGGACGCCGCGACCGAGGCCAAGACGGCCGTCGAGAACGCGCAGCGCGAGCTGCGCGCCACCGGCGTCAAGCACACCACGCGCTTCTTCGAGCTGCGCGACGATCACGCCTGGGCGCCCCGCATCCGGTGCGTTTTTCCAACCGCCGGCAACCCGCTTTTGTTTGCTCATGCTGACCCCCAACACCGTCGTGCTTTTTTTTACCTTTACTCTGTCGTCTCTTTCCCCCCCTTTCCCCTAGGCTCCCCGAAGACCCACAAGAAGCCACTGCCGCAGTACAGTCGTGGATATGGCCTCGGCCGTCCGATGGCAGCGCAGCAGCAGACACCCACCACTGAGCACCGCAGCGGTGATTGGGCTATTCGGGTGCTGGCTTGCCTTGTGTTTCCACCTCTTTGTAAACGGTCGAGCGGCATCGTTGTACATCTCCAGCTTATTGTAATGCAATCCCAATTCTGAAATTTCCGCTTCCCGCGTGAAATTGTATTAACGGAACAAGAACGGTATATAGTCAGTAAAGCAAAAAAAAAAAAGCCAAAAATGGATATGTAGATGAGGGTATGCATATATGAGCAGAGAGGGTACTTCAGTAGCAGCCGTACTATTAGCGGCAGAGAGTGCAGAGATGAGTGGGGGATCCATAATGAGAACCAGAAACCAAATAAGAAAAGTGGGGGTGAGTATGCATGTGAGGGGTGTGGGGAATCAGTGGTTGGAAGGGATATATACAGTACGACGAGATCAAGAGAAGAGTCAAATAAAAAACAAGAAGCCCATCTAATGTCACCGCGCGTACAAGTGCAAATCTCTTACCTACTCAAACCATCCATCCTCGCGGCGCGTCGGTGCATCGGAAACCATGCTGGGCGTGGGCGAAGCGACGCGCGAGCGCGATGGCCAGTCCTGCCTTAGAATTCGGCCCCTGGGAATCGAGCCCTGCCTCCAACTGCTTACGCTCGGGGCATGCATCGAATCCCACACAGAGGTTGGAGGGGTGATCGTGCGCACGTCGACGCTGGCCGTCGGGGTGGTGGAGCGACTAGGATATGACGAACTCGGACGCGAGTCGGGACGTGGTGGTGAGGAGACGGCAGAGGCCGCCGCCGCCGCCGCCGCTTTCGTAGTCCGGAATGTGATGCCACTGGTGCTGGCCTGCAGCAGCTGCAGCTGTGCGACGCGGGCTTCGAGTGCCGCCACCTGGTCCCGCAACTTGTTCTCGCGATCCTGACAACAAGACGGCTTTCAGTCAGCATCTAGCAAGACGAACGCAAAACGTACCTTTGCGAGCCGCTCCTCGGCATCCTTCTCCTCGAGCTGCACCTTTGCCAACGCGTGTTCCTCCGCGAGGTGTGCCGAGCGATCCTCGGCGCTCTCGAGAGCCGCTCGTGTCTCGGCAAACGCGGTCTCGTGCTCCTTCGCCCGTTCTTCCCATTCCGTCGCGCGCATCTGTGCTTGTACGAGGCTCGTCCGCGCCTGGCTGGCCGAACGCTCGCTACTCATCGCGCGCGTCTCTTGCTCTTTGTAGCGCCGCTGTAAGGCGGAATATTCGCCTTCGATGACCTTGCTGCGGTCGCGGACGCGGCGGAGCTCCTTCAACTCCGGTTCAGTTGTCTGAGCCTGCGTGATGAGCGCAGAGAGGTGCTCGAGTTGCTCGGTGGTGCGCCGGAGATCCTCCCAGTTGGTTTGTTGTGCTAGAAGCGCGTTGTGTTCCGTTTGAAGGGCAGTGAGCGCTTCGACCGCTGCTTCCTTGTCGCGAGAGGCGAAACCAGCTTGCATTTCCAAGGAATGCAACTATTGATCGCAACGATGAGGTCGCGAGTTACAACGGGTGAAGTAATGAAAGACTCACTTTGGAGATGAGGGTTTGCTTCTCTGAAGTCAATTCCCTGTTCAGCTTCTCCAGCTCGAGGAGACGCTCTTGCTGGCTCTCGATCGTCACGTCTGAGGTCTTCAGCCGGGCCAATGATTGAGATAATGCCTCCTCCAACTCCAAGGCGCGCGCTTGTGACGCCGCCGCGTCTGTCGCACGCAGCAGCATTACAGCCTGAATCTCGTCCACCTTAGCGCGCAACTGGTCACGCTCAGACTCGGCAGCGGATATGCGCTCCATCACGATGTCCTTCTCTGCCCGCACCGCCCCATACTGCGCCCGCGCCTTGGCAAGCTGCACCTGTAGATCCGAATTCGTCGCCATCATCTTGCGCACTTCCTCAAAGTCTTCTTTCGTGACGGTGTGAGTGAGGAGCTCGGCTTGCGCGATCTGGGTAGCCTTGATAGCAACAGCCATGTTGTCGGGCAGCTCTGTGAGACGGGAGAGAACGGTTTGATGAAGAGCGAGAAGCTCGGTGGCCTTGTCTTGCAATCCTTTCTGACCGGTCGACAAACTCTCGACAGTTGAGCCTAGGCGGATCAAATCCTCTGCGGATGGAAGGCCCTTTCCAAACGAAGGGCCTGTAGAAATGAGATCGGCCAGCGTGGCCCGCAACGGCTCCGTCGCGCTGGCCAATTGCTCTGGCAGACCAGATAGGAGGGTCATCGCATCGTTGTTAGCGGACGCCAAGTCGCGTGTTTGCACGGACAGAGCCTCCTGGCCTTTCGATACCTCCACCACGCGGGCAGCCACGTCATTCACTGGTTCCAGAATCCTGTCCAGTCCGTCCACGAGCTTGCCTGAGAGACCATCCAGCACACGGTCGCGCACGGCCAAGCGCGAGTCCAGTCTCTCGACGACCAGATCAGACACCTGCTCCTTAATTTCGTGCGCGTCTAGCGGTGTAATTATACGCCGCACCTCTGCCGTCACCTGGGAGATGTCGACAGAACTGCCAGCTGGGGGGTAGATATTCGGCAGTACGGGAATGAGTCTGTCCACGATGAGGCCTGCCGTCTCCCGCTTATCTGACGCGAGGTCGATCAGCTGAGAAATGTGGGGCTTGACGGCCTGGGACAGTTGCTCCGTCAGCAGCTCGTAATCTATTGGCTCCGCACGCGTGGCCGCGATGTGCGGCACGAGCACGGCGTGCAGCTCGCGCACCAAGGCCTCGTGGTCAACCGTTGCCACCTGGGCAGGAACTGAAAGTGGGCTACGCGTCCGCGTTCGCTCGAGCGCCTCCAAACGCGCGGTGATCGGCGCTACTGCGCCGACGACCGTATTCCGCGTGCGAGCGTGGTATTCCTCGAGCATTGCCTCGGTGTTACCGCCACTGATCGGTGTGGCCTCTGCAGACTGAAGTGCCTCAACGCGGCACATGATACGATCGAGATCTTGCTGTATCGCCTTGCGTGCTTCGGCGTGGCCCTCCTCCACGATATCTCTAACGAGTTGGAAGTCGAGCTCACCTCGGGCGTCCACCTGGCTGTCGTCCAGGCCTCGCGCAGCAGACTCCTGCAATTGCGTACGGAACAGAGACACGACCTCGTTGATAGCTTTCTCCGTCGACGCCGAGGCAGTTCCGCCATTGGCACCAGCCTCCAACCGTAGAGCACGCACCTCCTCGCGAAAGTCATCCAGCTTGCTCTCCAGAAGTGCCTCGAGTCGCTCCTCGTAATGCTGCAACTCCAGGCGGCGGGAGATATTGTTCTGCAAGTGGCCTGACGTATCTGAGAACGAGGAATGGGAGCTAGCCATTGCAGGAAGGGATGCGCGGCGGTCGCGCGGCTGCTGGGGAGGCTCCGGTGACAGCGCAGGAGCATCCCACCTACCAGGATCCGTGACGAGCCGGCTGCGCGACCCCTTCTTTGAGATAGAGGGGACATATAGGTCATCGAGAGACGGGCGAGATACATGCTCGAAGTTCTCGTGCGAGCCAAGCCGGCTGCGCACGAGACGGCGTGTACGTTCTTCGCTCTCCGTAGCAGCATTCGCGTTGTTGCCGTTCCCGTTCGCGAGCGCCTTGAACAAGCCCGCGGGGACAGTGTTCGTAGATACGGGGTGCTTGAAGTCGAGCGGGATCGGCGCACGTCGTGCCTTCATCGACAGAGGAATCGGCAACTCGTGCTCCATGTTTACGCTTTCTTCCCCTCCCTCATCTGCATCACTCTCACCGTCTGCGTCACCTTCACCGTTCAGTAGTCCTTCGTCGACAGAGCTCTCCACGGCGTGGGGAGATTCCTTGGTGGCGCCAATGTCGATACCACCCAAACCTGGTAGTGTGAGCGAGTGTGTGATGGGACTCTGCGATTCTTGTTGCTGTGCAGGTGACTGTGCATTCTTGCGCGCAGGGGACTCTTGTGGGAACTTGAAGGAAGCCATCACATTCTTGCCATCCTCACTTGCTTCTGAGGAGGTCACAGAGCTGCGGCGCTGGCGCTTCTCGCGACCTTGCTGCGCGCGCATCACATCCGTGTCCACGTTAGTAACGGGTGGTGGCGAAGGAGGAGGCTGTTGCAATGGGAATTTGGGCACGTTCGACGGCGGTGTGAACGTGAATGCACCCGGCTTGAACTCTGGCGCCCCAACATTGAGGGGCTTGCCAAGTGAGGCCCCGCGAGCATGGCCGAATGCCGAACGTGGTTGAGGAATCTGTGGTTGCTGCTGCGTTTGGGGACCAAGCGTCACCGAGGTGAGGGAACCCGAACGTCGACTCGCACCGGCAAACACGAACGGTTTTGCGTGTGGGTTGAGCGCATCAGTGCGCTTGGGAATAGGTGCCTGGATCGGGATAGGCATCGGAAACTGGAACGGTGTCGGGATTGTGTTACCCGATGGGTTGCGCGAGTGTGCGAAGTCAGGATCGTGTAACGACAACCTGGACGACGACGGACGGGAAGACAGGGCGAAAGGGGGCGCAGAAGGGCGATCGACGTTGTCATCGCTCGGGTTGGAAATCATATCGTCCTCACTGTCGCGGTGGGGCTTCGAGAGCAAAGACGTAACCGGAAGAGGGTTGACAGGAGGGTGGGGGAAATTTGGGATGCGGCGGGGGACCTGAATCGATTCTCGCTGCTGTGGATGGTGAACACGACGCATTAGGCGGCGTTGTTGGCGTTCTAGACGCGCACGTTCCTCGTCAGATGGGTTTGACCACTCGCCAATGCTCTCCTAAATGCGAACGTCGGGGCAGAAATAAAATTATGTGTGAAAGGGAGATTGAAGGTGTGAAGGTGAGAGTACAAAGGCAACGAGTGAAGGGGAAAAAAGCGAAGGAGGCAGTCATGATCAGATAGATTGTCAGCACGGATCCATGGACGCGTGGAAACAACGCGGCGAGGGAATTTACGTACCTCATCCTCTGTTGTCTCCGCGCCCGTGCGTAGATCCTCAGAACCCGTCCACTCCCCAATCACGTCATCCTCTGGGTCTCCTTCCCTCTCGCTTGAACTGTTATGCTCAGCCTCCAATTCGGTATTGCTCACGTGACCGGCGACGGAGCGCAGCGATAAAGCGGCGGATAATCGCGAGACGTGGCGTGAATGGACCCGACTGTGTGCAGCAGCAGTCGTAATGCTGCCGACTTCGGCATCCGCTTCGTCGATGTCGAGTTCCATGTCCATCGTGTCATCCGATCCTGGGAGAGCTACGTGTGATACCTCGGCCAATGCCAGCTCTTCCTCCTGTCCTTCTGGAAGATCCTCATCTTGGTCCGCTTCCACCTCCTCTTCCTGTTCCGACTCCTCCTCTGTCTCCTCGGGAACATCAAGCCCGAAGCCGCGCAAAAAGTCCGGTCTGCTATCCGCACGCGCAGGCATGGTAGGCGGTGCGAGCGACTGGTCAGTTGGGGCACCAGGGTCCGACCGGGTGTCCTGGGAACCGACTGGGTCAGAGGTAACAGATATACTAGGATTGAAGGGATTGTATGCAAGGGAGGTGCTGAGGGGCATATAAGGGTGCGAGGGAATGAATGGTGCTGCAGCCAGGGACAGACTATGTCCATGTCGTGTGGGGGCTGAACTAGCGGGTGCAGGTGGTATAGGCTGGATTATTGGAGGGGGAGGCGTGGCATTATTCGAGGCCTGTGAGGGAGGTTGAGGTGAGACAGAGGCAGAATGTGATTGAGAATTCTGCGCCTGTTGAAGTTTGTTGAGTTTGAAGTACAACAGAGCAGGGTCTGCAGGAGACGATATCTACGAAGAAAATGAACGGAACATCCGCGAGAGATAGAAAATGACGTACTGAGGCAGCTCGTGCATGGGGAGCGTGAATGTGAGGTACGGTGCTGTGACTCGTCGAGCCTTTTTCAACACCGAGTTTCTCTAGCTTTTCCTCAATGAACTTTTTCTTCACCGCTTCCCAAGCGGGCTGGAAGACAAATCAAAAAGCAGAGTAGATGATTACGACAAAGCGACTCACCTTGCCAGGCAAGAAGACATCTATTGTACCAGGAATACTTACCCTCAAGCTATCTTGGGGGTGTATAATGGCGGAAACCACATCAGGGGGTGGAACTGATGGTTGAGGAAGAACAAGGTGAAGAGGGATTGGTGTACGTGCGAAAGAGGTCCGTGTTGAGGGTTCGCCATCGACACCTGGGGTTGTCTCTTTCGGAAGGTTCACGATAGTCTTCTTTGTTTTCTGATTCTGAGCAGTTGCATTCGCAAGAGCATTCGCAGTTGGTGACGGAGGCCGGTAGTTCTTGCCTGCGCCACCAAGTTGAGCTTTGGGTGGGCCGGCAGTACTTACGCTGGGTTGACGACGGCTGCGGGGTTGAAATGGCGGGAGCTGTGGGCCACCAAAGGTTGCAGGTGGGAATTGACCTTGTGCCAGCGGCGTGACAGAGATACCAGGAGGCGGATAAATGCCAGCAGCGGCAAGAGCAACGCTTGCCTGGGCACGGTGACCCTGGTGTAAAGGACGGTGAGGAACACCGGAAGGGGAAGGAAAGAAGGAAGGTTGTATTGGAGTTTGAAGGAGAGGTGGTGGGAACGCTGAGGGAAAGCCTTGGTGAATCGCAGTTTGGACTGCAGGGGAGTAAAGCGGGACCTGAGATTGGAGTGGGTAGGATGGCACGGATGGAATAGAAAGCAGAGAGAGTTGCTGTCGATGTTTTCCACTCATCGCGGTCGAGTGCAGTCCCGCGACTCGCGCTTCACGTTAAAAATCTCCCTGCCACAATTGCGTAAGCATCACGCTCATTTGAAATTGCGTCGTACAACACAACATGTGTCCCCAATCCTCTCAATGGTTCTGATGTGTCAACTCAGTCACTTTCAATCAATTTGGCCATCAGGAAATCCTCACTTTACTTTTTAAGCTTTTCATGTGCTTTTTATGGGTTTTCAAACTTGCTTAAAAGCACTTACTGTTGAAGCTGTCTTAACCCATACTGTAGCTGTGATAACCCATAATCTGCACTAACCCATAGAAATATTCAGTTACCAAATTGGTTTGCAGGTATTTGTGAACATAACCCATAAAATCTGTATAACCCCATAACCCATACCTTTTCTGGCCAAAAACAGTCCTTGTAATTCTGCAACCACTTCATGTGGCAAACACGTGGAGTGTTCAAAGTCTGACAAATCCAACAAGTTGGCACATCACATGTCCAACAAACAAAAAGTTGGCATGTCATGTGCACTTATATTTTCTGGATAAATTAATTAAATTAAAATATATTGATTGTTTTAAAAATGTGGTCCACAATGTAGAGATTGTGGATGAGCAGCGTGCATGCAGGGGGAATGCGTTCAGACATGCCTTTACAACTCTCAATGTCATCTATGCCCTCCTCTCCTGTGCCTGTGCCCTCCCCTGATGATCTCAACACCTTGCCAGATGATGCCAGCTCTGACTCCAAGCCACTTGATCCCGCCACTTCATCTAGAAGGGGAGGCATAACTTATGATTGGAAGGGAAATGGCTATAACCTGGAATGGGAATCCAGGGCAGAATTTAACAAATGGCTTACACATGAGCAAGCCACAATTGGAGTCAAAATATGCTTATCTAAGACACAAAAGCCCAAGACTCAGCAACTTTATTCAACATGTGAGACTTTCAGCTGTGCATGTAATGGAACTGGCAGGAAAAAACCCTACATGAAAAAGACAGTGTGTGAAAGGAAGCTTGACAGTAAGCAGATCGAGGGCAGGTGCCCCTGTTTTGTCCAGATCAAGACATATCCCCATACCAGTACAATACTGGGTAGATATAGCCCCGATCACTCCCACCCCATCAGTAAAGACAATCTAAAATACATCCGGATCCAGGCTTCTATGTGGGAGATGATAGAGCACTGGGTGCATTATGGGGTCACTGATCGAGAGATTGTGAGTGATCTCCCCTTTGATCTAGGCTGATCTAACTAATAATATTCAGAAACAGAAAATACATAAATGGTTTAGTGAAGATGAGTGTGATCACTACATCATGATGGATGAGATCTGCAGGATCAGAAAGGATGTCCTAAGGGTAGATATCTAGCTAGATCCCAACGACACACACTCAACTTGGATCTGGGTTGACAGGATCTAATTGCAGGGCAATCTCACATATTACAAGGACAAGCAAGATCTTCCCCCTGAAGGATCAGATCTAGCCAAGGATCTATTTATGCTATGTATCCAAACTAAACATCAAAAGGACACATACAAGTGCCTTGGTAATGGATTCCTTGGCATTGATGCGACCCATAATGTCACACAATATAAAGGAATTCTGTTATTCACATTAATGGCATGGGATAATTGGGGTCATGGTGCATAATTATTCAGTTATTATTATATATATATATTTTAAATCAATCTGTAAAGGTGTACCAGTCACATGGATGGTGTTGTCCAATGGCACACAAGCAACAATTCAATACTTTTTGAATCTTATCAGGGCACATAGTGTCACCGCCAAGGGTTTGACAGCAACAATAGACACTCAAGTTCGACAAGCTAGGACTCTGAAGTGCCCTAGAAGACTTATAGAGACGAGATCGACCTGCAAGTCGATGTCGATGACAGGGTTACCGCTTGCTGAGCTGCGACTCAGTAGCCACCCACAAGGAAAGTAGAACACTGCTAAGATTGAGACAAGAGACTCAACTTGCCTCTACCAGGCATAATGAGTCCCCTATTTATAGTACATAGTACATGAGGGCAGGCCTAGGGCCTGAAGGGGCAGTGCTACCTATTTATACTCTGAAACACATGAAGAACAATAGCGACCAGTAGCAGAGGTCGCTCAAGAAAACACAGGCTGATCGATATGAAACAGGGGGCAAACATGAAACGGGGCACGAACTCTATACTTGGCCGGTTCCGCAACTTACAGGGGCGCGATGGTGTTGAACCATCACCCCAGGCCGGTTACACCACCCCTCCGCTAGACGGGATGTCCTCATCCCATTTTCTCCACGCCGATCGCCTGGCCAGTTGCGGCCGCTCGACTCCCACCAAGGGGATTTTCTTAGCCGCTCTCGCTGCGATGAGCCGGTCCTCACAGGCCTGCTTAGCGGCCTCAGACGCCGCCAGATTCGCCTGAGCCAGGCGTAACTCTGCGCGCAGCGTGTCGCACTCGCGATCCAGGACGCGATACCTTGTGACTTCTGCGAGGAGCGGCCAGTCATCCAGCTCGATGACGGCCTCGCGTAGGGGGTGGTAGTCGATCTCTGTCCCCCATAGTCGGGCGCGGAACCATGGCGGCAATGGAGAGAGTGGGAACTCGTCGAATTCGGGGCGCGCGTATAAGTCGATGATTTGGGCGTCGTGATCGCCCGTGGCGTTGGCCGCCAGGCCGGCCACTTGCCCATCGTCCAGCTGCTTGATGAAGACGGCGGGTCGTTCGCCGTCGGGGGTGGTAATGGTGAACTCGGGGAGTCGCCCTTCATTCTCGACGTACCCATCAGGGCACAAAAGGGGTTCCCCGTCGATTTGCTGGATGCGAGCCTGAGCTCGCGGTTGTCCTTGTTGATTTCTTCGAACTGGCGTTTGAGGCATCGTGCCTCGTCTTGGAACAAGGTTTCCCTCTGCTGGAGGGTGGTCGCCAAGCCCTCGGCCAGCTGGCGGAGCTGGGTCGGGCTGAGGTTTTCATATCCGTCCAAGACGGATCGTACCGTGCCCGGGGAGAGGGGGCCTTCCCAGAAGGCGTTCGTTTCAAGGTCGGGGAACGCCCCTGGGAGTCGGATGGTGTTGGAGGCGGGGGTGGCAGAGGTGCGACTGGGGCCGGCTGCTGTGGAGGGAGACTGGACAGTCTCCTCGGTCGGGACACGCGTGGCCGGGGCTGGAACTGGGACTGGGATGGGGAAGACATGAGGATGTAATGGTGAGACGAGTGGAAGTAGATCGAGCTGATGAGTCTGCCGGGGGTTTCTGCTTCCCTTTTATAATGTTCAAGGGCCGGCGTTTGTGATACTCCCGAAGGAGATCCGGGGCATACACCTGGTCAGCTGGTTCCCAGGTGTTGTCGCTTTCGGGGTAGCCCCGCCACTTTATCAAATAATGCAGCTTCTTTGATCGCCCTTGGAGGCGATGGTTTCTGATCTGCTCCACCTCATATTGTTCTTCGCCGTCAATCAGGTCAGGGGGAGGCCTCGTGTAGTTGGGCCCGTGAGTGTCCGTTTCCCTATATGGGGTAAGAAGGGACGCGTGGAATACAGGATGGATCATCCATGACGCGGGGAGTTGAAGCAGGAATGCGACCGGGGATACCTCTTTGAGGATCTTGAAGGGGCCGTACCTCTTTGGGTTTAGTTTGGACCCTTGATGCCGGAGTGTTAGGTGGGTCCCTCCAACCATACGTGATCCCCGGCTTTGTATTGTCCCGGTGGTGTTTCGGCCGCCTTTTTGTTAATGGCCTCGATCGCCTGCTTTCGTGCTTCTTCCATTCGTCGGGTTCGTTGTTCCACCGCTTCATTGTTAGTCCGGACCCCAAGGTCCCCTGGCCCTAGGGTTGGTTCGAAGCCGATAAGGATTTGATTGGGCGATAGCCCAGTGGTGGTGTTTCTCCGGTTGTTATGTACTGCTGTTGCGACCGCGACCCACTCTGTCCAGTCGTCTGGTTGTCCACCCGTCACTAGCCGCAAGTACTGCTCTATCCATTGGTTCTTTCGCTCGGACAATCCATCGGTTTGAGGGTGGGCCGCGGTGGAGAGGTTCTGCTGTATCCCAAGCTTTCTCGTGAGTGCTTTTCCGAAGCTCGACGTGAATCGTGGGTCCCTGTCGCTGATGATTTTCTTCGGTAGCCCGTACCATGGGTAAAGGTGGGTCAGGTAAAGCTGGGCAACCCCTGGCCCTGTGATGTTCGTAGAGCATGGTAAGAATAGGGCGGCGCGGAGCACCCGTGGTCCACAATGGTGAGGATTGCGTCCAGTCCTCGTTTTGGCGGTAGGCCGGTTATCAAGTCCATGGCTATGGTTTCGAAGGGTAACGTGCCTGGTGTAGAGGGGATTCGATAGAGTGGAATGTGGGGTCGGTGTGTCAGTATCTTGGCTTGCTGACAGGTTGCACATCCTTTCACGTAGTCTGCAATCCATCCTTTCATCCCTGGCCACCAGTACCGCTCCTGTACCTTTCGTAGGGTTTCGTCCCTTCCTGGGTGGCCCGACGTGGGGGTGTCGTGGGCGTTCTTGACGATGGCTCGCCTGAGCTCTTTGAGGTTTGGTACGACGGTTTTCCCGTGAATTGTCTGTGCTGCTCGGATCCTGTGGGGCGGAATGATCGTGACGTCCTTGTTATCGTCTTCACCGTGATCTGCGTTCGATGGTCTGGACAGTGCATCTGCTGCCGTGTTAGTCTTGCCTGGGATGTACTCCAAGATGTAGTCGTATTCTTGGAGGTCCGCGTGCCATCGTGCGGTTCGTCGATTCAGGTTTCTTGGCGACTTCCAATATTGAAGGTTGGCGTGATCAGTTCGGATTATGAATGGTACTTTTGTCCATCCTAGGTAGTGTCTCCAGTGGGCCAGCGCCTTCATGACGGCCAGCAGTTCTCGTTCATAGATATCGTAGTTTCGTTCTGTGGGTGTGAACGTTGCTGAGTAGTATGCCACTGGATGCAATATTGGTTTGTGTCGCTGGGCTAGGGTTGGTGTGAGGTCCTTGTGTTGTCCCTCCTGTGAGAGTACGGCGCCTACGCCGTATGCTGATGCGTCGACATGAAGCGTGAATTGTTTCTCGACGTCTGGTTGAAGCAGCACTGGGCTGCCACACATTCTTGTTTTTAGTTCTTCGAATGCTTTCATTTGTGCTTCCCCCCAGTGCCAGGGTGTGGTTTTCTTTGTTAGTTCGAGTAGGGGTCGTGCAATTTTTGAGTAGTTCGGGACGAAGTACCGGTAATAGCCTGTGAACCCCAGGAAGCTCCTGACGTCTGTTGGGTTTTTCGGTGGCGACCAGTCCGCAATCCCCTGTAGCTTTTTAGGGCTCATCCGAGGTGCCCTTTCCCTACGATGACTCCGAGGTATTCGATTTCCTCCTTCTCGAACTGACATTTCTCTGGTTTGAGGTAGAGGTCGTTTTCTTCCAGTTTGTCCAGCATTCGGTGGACGTATTCTGGTGTCTGGCTGTGTGTTGCTCCTCGGTCTCGTGTGGTCGTTTAGCGGTGTGGACAGCGATGTCATCCATGTATACGGAGAGCCAGCCTTCTCCTACTTCTTGTCGGAAAATGGTGTTCATCATCATTTGGAAGGTGGCCGGGGAGTTAGTAAGACCAAAGAACATGACTGTTGGTTCGAACAGTCCTTCGTGGGTGAGAAAAGCGGCTTTCCATTCGTCTCCTTCTTTTATCCGGATATTGTTGTAGCCCCATCGCACGTCGACCACCGTGAACTTCGTGCATCCGCTGAGTCGGTCCACGACTTGTGGGATGAGGGGCGAGACGTTTCTGTTCCTCTTCGTCCACTTGTTGACAGGCCGATAGTCCTGTACTGGTCTTAGTTTTCCATCTTTTTTCTTCACGAAGAAGAAATTGGCTGCGTATGGCGATTTCGAGATACGGATGGTTCCCCTCTTTAGGTGCTCTTGCACGAATTTGTGCATCTCGGCTTTCTCTCCTGCGTGAGGGGCAGTAGTCGTCCTGGCATTGTATCGGGGGCTCCGGGTAGTAGTTCAATAGCGTGGTCCCATATGGTAGAGCTGGGCATCCTCTGTGAGTCTTCCTCGCTGAAGACCTTTTTGTGCCGTCTGTATTCGGCTGGTATGGTGTCGTTTTGTGCTGGGTCGCTTGTGGCACCTCCTATCGTCACCCTTCCTAGGAGGTATGTTTCGGTTCGCTTTGGGAGTGGTCGTGGCACGTTCTTGGTTCGTGGCACGTATACTGCTTTTGCAGCGTTTGGTGCTGAGAGGAGATAGGGAGGTGGGTGAAGTCGATCCATCCCCTTTTCCAGTCAATTCTTGGTGGACGGAGGCGAACCATGGGTACCCAAAGATGGCTTTATGGTCTCCCAAATCTGAAAGGAAGAACCTCTGGTTCGTGGTCTGCGTCCCTGTTTGAATTGTAGGTCGGTATAGTATTTGAGGGCTCCGCTCTTGTTTTCTGTTCCGTCGACATTAAATAGTGGTCTCGGGTTGGCCAATCGTTTGATGGGGAGTCGCAGCCATTTGGCGTAGCCCAAGCTCATAAAGTTTTCTGTGGCCCCTGAGTCCACCAGGGCCACTCCTTCGGCTCTTTTGCAATCGAACGTGCATAGAAACGAACTGTCATAGACTTTCTTGCCGATATATACACGTTATCGCTATGAATCGCCTAAGCAGGGCCGATCTGATTAGGCAGAGGGAAAATCCTGTGCGACCCCCATTTCCTTAGCTAGTTTGATTTGATCGTCGAGGGACATCCCTCTAGTTGCGCTGCATAGTGCCACGGGTTCCCTCGATGGCTCTGCCATCTGATAATCTTGTTCTTCTTCTCTTGGAAGTCAATCAGTTGGCTGCTGGGTTTGCGTAGGGTTCTGGTGGTTGCCTTTCAGGGCATACGCGAAGTGCCCTTCTCTCGCAGTTGAAGCATCGCATTGATTCATATCCTGGGCCGAGACGTTTCCCCTTGCGGGTGGTCCCATCCTTTGCCTCCAGTTTCCTCGCCCCTCCAATTGTTAGGGGTGCACCTCTGGATAGGTCCATGGGCACGGAGTGTTGTTCATTGATGGTGGCGCGTTGGTTGAATTGTATTGGGGGCGATTCCCCTGGTTGTATCGCTGTTGCCAGTTCCTTTGTTGGAACGCGGTGGTCTGGGTGGATTGTTGAATCGTTGGAATGGTGATTGGGCCCGAGGGTTTTCTTCAGGATGCCATCTATGATGGTTTTCCCTTGCGCGATGGTTTGACCTTCTCTTTAAGGTCGTGGTAGTTAGGGGGATCGGGGGTTTCAAGGTATCGTGTAGAAGAGATGCTGGGATTCCCTGGAGGAAGATGTTGTAGGTTCTTCGTTCCCCAGCGTGTATCCCGCCTTTCTTGCCAGGCTTTCAAACCTGGTGATGTATTCGTCGTAGTCGGACCCCTTCATCCGACAGTCTCTAATCTCGTTTCGGGCCCGCTGGGCCGCCTGGGTGTCCTGGAACTGTTGGCTGAACTCCAGGAGGAATTGATCCCATAATGCGGGGATGTTGTCTTGGGGCATATGGAGTCTGTCGATCCATTCGCCCATATCTCTGACCCATTGGGCCGTGTTTTCTCCTTTGATGAGGGTGAGGGTGAAAGCAATTTTTTGAAGGGGAGTTATATCCCGCTACGTCTGCGTTCAGGCGCAGATATCCTTTGACTTCTTCAATGAAGTCGTCAGCTTTGGATCTGTCTCCCAGGAAGACTTGTGGGAGTGCCCCCATCGTTTTCACATCAGCGGCTGCTGCCACTGGTATTTGAGGGGCGTTTGGGTCTGGTCCTCCTGGTCCTCCTGGTCCTCCTGGTCCTCCTGGTCCTCCTGATCCTCCTGGCCCTCCTGGCCCTCCTGGAGGTCCTGACCTCTTGAGGACTTGTCTGAGGACGTTCTGAATATGTTGTGGTGCGCTTTGGGTGGTTGTGGACGGTTGTGCGGCCACGGCTGTGGCAGTGTGGTCTGGGTGGACATGGCCTGTAGGATGCTAGGAATTCTCGTTCCTGCTGGGATGGCGTCGGTAGGTATTCCTTGTAGTGGAGTGAGGGTTCTGATGGGGAACACTGGTGCTTTTTCTTCTACCGGTGTGATCTTGATTTTGTTGAAGGCGTCCTCGATCTCCTTTACTGCTTCGTCTGATTCGGAATCGGAGATGACCTCTGGCTCTTCTAGTTCTTCGTCAAGAAGCTCGTCAGCTTCTGATCCCTCTGTGTCGTATTTGTGTAGCTGTGGGACGGCTGCTCCTAGTGTATACCGTCCTTGGTCCCAATGAACTTCTTTCCACCTGTCGTCGTGGATGCACACCAGCTTTGGATTGGTCGGCGCCTTGCCTCTTGGTGTGACGATAATCTGTATATCCCGGTTCGTGGGGTTGGCTGGGTGCTCCTTGGAGATATACCGAACTCTGTGGTTTCTTCTGCCGTTCACGGCGTCTACCCAATCGAGGGTTGTAGTCTGCAGTGTCTCTTCTGAACTGCTAGCCGTATTGAAAGAAAGTTGAGTCTAATGTCACCACCAAGGGTTTGACAGCAACAATAGACATACTAAGTCGATAAGCTAGGACTCGACGTGTCCTAGAAGACATATAGAGACGAAGTCGACCTGGAAGTCGATGTCGATGAGCTGGGTTCCCACTTGCTGAGCTCCGACTCAGTAGCCACCCGCAATGAAGTAGAACACTGCTAGGATTGAGACAAGAGACTCAACTTGCCCCTACTAGGCGTAATGAGTCCCCTATTTATAGTACATAGTACATGAGGGCAGGCCTAAGGCCTGAAGGGGCAGTGCTACCTATTTTTACTTGAAACACGGAGGCGAACAATAACAGCCAGTGGCACAAACCACTCAAGAAATCACAAGCTGATACATATGAAACAGGGCGCGAACATGAAACGGGGCACGAATCCTCTATTTGGCCGGTTCCGCAACTTACAGGGGCACGATGGTGTTGAACCATCACCCCAGGCCGGTTACAGATGACGCATTCAGATGGCATCCTACTAAGCCTATATGACTAAGAGGTGGGATGATGCATTTAAGTGGCATCATAAGGCTGTGAGACTACAAAACATGATGGCATATTAGTCTGAACGTATTAGTAATGAGCCAAGGCAACATGACATAAAGTGGAGGGCAGTGAAGCGTAATAGAGGTATGGTAATGTATAGGGATAGATGTGGAAAGGGCTCCCTGCCAGTCCATGAGAAAGCAAATACTATATATAGTAAAAAATGATATAAGCATAAATAGTCTGGCAGTCCATAACAGAAGCGCCAATTGATCCAGAATTTGCAAAATCAATCAAAATCCTTCGATCTCAACTCCAAGATCTGGTATCTCACAATGGTTCCCACCTTTCAGAAAAAGATATATTGGCCCCAATCAGCAAACATGGCCAGAGACAGCCATGCAGATGGGGGTGAAGCATATTAACAAGCGCCATGCAATTGGTAAGGTCAACAGTGCACTTATGGCCTAGCACATTGGTGAGCCTAACCATAAGTGTGCCATCGGTGATGCCCCATATGGGGCTGGAGAGCAGTCTGGCAAACATGCAAAGCCTAATGCATGCTCTGCTGCTGCCAATGTTCGAGTGCATGCACATGCAGGAGAGGAATGGGCCACCAAGGCAGAACCCCCATCTGTGTCATTTCCCCTGCCCACATTGCTCCCCCTGCCCAGCTCATATGCATCCACTTCACCTCCCCTGCCTACTTCACTTCCCCCACCCACATTGCTCCCTCTACCCAGCTTGCACACATCCACTTTGCCTCACCTGCCCACTTTGCTTCCCCTTCCCAGCTTGTATGCACCTATGTACCCCTATCTCAGTTTATTCACCCTATATTATCCCAATTTTTCAACTTATTCTCATCACATGTAGCCTAGTGATGTATATGACAAATAATGTAATATAATATTATTTGTTATTTGAATGTGTGACTCTGTTACATAACTATCTCTGTGAGCGCGTGACTTGGCCGCATTCTGGGAACATGGTATTCGGTGAAAACCGAGTGCGGAGTTCATCTTTCCACGTGTTTGTCACGTGATTAGTTGCGAAATTAGGCCAAGCACACCGGCAAACAGGTTCCGGTTGATCCGGTCGCCTCCGGCCCGTCTCAACAACAGTATCTCTACCATGTAAAATAGAGATCTGATGCAGAATACACCCTCAGAATCACCTGATTCTACTTCATTTATAAAAACTAAGAGTCGAAGAATCAGAGGCTACAGACAACAACTTGAAGCTTATACTACCGCGGCCTTCTTAAGTGAATTGATGTACTGAACACGGTATTTGTTGGAGTCCGTCTCTGGACCGCGTGCATAAGGTGTCCACTTCGGTTCTTCCTGGACACGTGGACAGTATTAGGGCGTGACAGGAGATGAGAAACCTTACAGACCTTGAACAGGCGTAGTGCCTGTATCTGATTCGATTCGTCAAGTGTGAAACGGTGGTAGATCCCCGCCGGAACGACAAGAAGATCGCCCGGGAGCACATGGATACGGATCCACTGATCTGAAGGATGTTCTGTGTGCTCATACCGATCAGTGGTCGAGAGCTAGAACTTGACGCGCTTCACACACCGCGGACATCAAAGAAGCCCGAGCCGGAAAGTATGTAGCGGATCTCGTCGTCTTCGTGCATGTGCCTATTGAACAATCAGGTGGCCCATCCACAGTCAACTACTGTAAAAGGTCATTCATAACGCCACGCACTCCTCAAAGAATGACTTGAGCTTTGACTCGTACAGATCGCCTAATCCCTCCTTTGTCGCATTGATAATGTCGCGATTTTTATAGCCTTGTTCCTCTGAAATCGTATCAATCTTAGATTCCCACCCTCCTGGACCTTCCAGTGGGATGCTCTCATAGAGGACACCGAGCTTGTAAAGATGGGCACTGTTAACGGACCTCCCTGAATCGTGTTGAAGACGTTGGTCTCCAAGAATGTTGTCGAAATAATACGCCCGCATCGGTCAGGTGAAGAGAGGAGATTGTGCAAGTCAAGTTGACTCGGGGTCAGATCAGATAGGTCGCGTGGGGTCAGTGGTCGGTCCATGGACAATGATGGACTGATGTGCGATGTATCACGTGCCTTAATCATCACAAGGAGCTCACGTCATCATGCTGATTGCATCAGTGCCATGGGGTCATATCCCTAATATAGAAATTTCTCGGACTCCTGAACCCCCCGGGGTCAGGGGTCAGGCCGTTCAGGGTCTGACCCGGTCTTTCTGCAGCAGCACACATTCCTATATTATTGGGACTGCAACCGTTATCTCCGGAAGGTGACGACACCCCCAATGTGCTTGGTGACATGGTGACAAGTCCACGACACCCCACTCCTGTTCGTCCGAAGCAGTGCCTAGTTTGAGGGTTGGGTTTGGCTGTTCTCCTTGAACGTTAGTCCAGGAATGTTTCGGTGCGGCCGACCGTCAGCAAGTAGCAGTTATTACAGTAGAGTAGTTTTCTTCCTGGGGGTTGCCACAGGTGCACGACCGCCCTGTACCTCGTCGCTACGTAGTGCGGAATACAAGTCAGATTTAAAAAGAAAAAAAAAAAAGAACCAGTGCCTAGTTGGGCGACTGATCACCTTGTCACGGTATTCAGATCCTAGCCAGTAAAAGAGAGCTGCATTGCTCGTTGTTAACTGAATTTGCACACAAGATCACTCACGTTCGGAATTCGGAGGGGAGGTGTTTCCATCCCTAAATTTAATCGTAACTAGACCTGCTTTTGTACTTGTATTATGCGTCTGTCTACATTATGGTTTGTCACGATGGGATGAGGCTGCAATGGTAGCCAGCTACTTTGTGACGAGGAGTTTGCCAGTACAGTACCATTGCAGCGGTTAAGATGGGTCATGGTGGCCTCAAACAAGAGAACTGTTGAAGCTTGAAGCTTGAGGGTGCAAGGATGTCGACTTCGCTTCAGAGGCAGGGCACTGCAGGGGCCGCCGGTGACATAAGCATGGTTCTGCGAAAAATCCAAGGCAGGTGGAAGTGTGAAAACAGGATCTGATTGCACGCATCCCCCATCCGCGGGACTTTGCTTGCATGCCACACAAAGCCCTCAACACCCCAGTGGCATCGTCATCTAAGGCTAAGCTACTCGTTCCTCCGACCCCTGGCTGGTTCAATTTTCTTTCTCCTCTCCCTACCACCTCTGACCCCGTCATTTCCCAATCGGCATCTCAACTCACCACCTTCCTCGACCGCGCCTCATCATTACATGCATCTGAGCTTTCCACTTACTCCACTCTACCAAATGCCGCGGGTGGTTCTGTTTCGGATCGAGCTTTCTTGCGCAATATCCTCGCAAGAGGCACTTTGAGCGATCGGCTTAGTGCCCTTACCCTCATGGTGCAGAGTGCACCTTTACATAACGTTCGAGCCCTAGAGGCCTTGAAGAACCTGGCAGAAAAGGGGCGAAGCGGTGTCAGTGCATCGCAGGATGGAGAGAAGGGTAAAGGTAGAGCGGCAGGGAGAGGAGATAGGCTCAAAGCTGCAAGGGCAATTATGGACTGGTGGACTGGAGGTGGTGCCCCAAATCAAAAGCTTAGGTATGTTTTGTCGACTTCTGTCTTATTCTACACATTCAACGAGTCACAACGTAGGTACTTCCGCGATCAGCCACTGCTGCACCCAAATGTAACCGATCAGCACCTTATCATCTGGTACTTCGAGGACTGGTTGAAGAAATACTTCTTCTCTTACCTTCAGATACTCGAGGTGTCATGAGAATCCCTCTTTTCAATCGTCCATCGCTCATCATTTTCTAGGCCTTCTCCCTTGATCCTCTATCGTATGTCCGCATGCAGTCACTTACTCTAATAGCCACTCTACTCCGCTCTAATCCGGAGCAGGAGCAAAATTTGTTGCGTTTACTGGTGAACAAACTTGTGCGCTGGCCTTTCTCCTACACATAGCTTTGTTCGCTGATAAATATCAGGGTGATACAGAAAGCGCCATCTGTGCTCGAACATCTTATCACCTCCTTCATGTTCTACAAGAACACCCAGCAATGAAGAGTGTCGTCATTCATGAAACGATGATACTAATCATGCGGCCGAGTCCGCCGCCGCCGCTCTCTACGGCTTCGCACCCCCAATCGAACACCCACATCCGGTTCTCAGAGCGCCCAAAGTTAGCACCAATGCGGGAGAAGAATGTATGGCGTGCGCATGCGCAATATTACGCAGCTATCACATTCAATCAGATCGTCCTGTCTACATCCGAGGCTGACCGCGGTGCAGCGCGCACATTGATGGACGTTTATTTCCAGCTCTTCCACGAGGTTATCGGCGAGCGGGAGCTTGAACCCACAGATAATCCAATTCATGCACCGGACGAACTCAAAGATAAGCGAAAGGAGAAAATCCCCAGGAAGGCAAGGACCCAAAAGGGGAAGAGTAAAGAAGTACGCGGCGCGGCGGGATTCTCGGAGGTGCTGGACTCGGATGCAAGGCTGCTCGGTGCGATACTCACGGGTGTAAACCGTGCCCTGCCGTACGCGCAGTTTGGGGGAGAAAATATAGAGTACGTCCTCTACCAGGCTCCTGTGGTTGGATGTGGTCGAGGAAACCTTGTTAGATTCGATAAGCATATGGACACGCTCTTCCTTCTTGTGCATACCTCGACGTTCAGCATTTCCCTACGCGCCCTTACCCTTATTCAACAAATTGCGGCCTCATGTTCAGCTTCCTCACCTGTCGCCTCCCGGTTTTACCGAGCACTATATGTGACCTTACTTGACCCACGCCTACACACCACCCGCAATCAAGCGCTATTCTTGAACTTGCTATTCAAGAGCTTAAAAGCCGATTCACACCTAGCCCGAGTAATGGCGTTTGTGAAGCGATTTTGTCAGGTTCTTGTGAACGGATTTGGTGGTTCCGAATTCGTAGCAGGTGGGCTGTGGCTGCTGGGCGAGGTGGGTTCCCAGTGGCCAGCTAAAATCAACATGACAACTCATCTCAGGATCCAAGCTATTCACTGCATCACCAGGCTTACTTGAGCTCATTGACAAGGCTCCTTTGTCAGGATTAGAGGGTGAAGAGTACGACCCATGTAAGCGCGAGCCGCAATATGCATATGCACAATCATCTGCTCTCTGGGAGTTGGTGCGTTAGGTTTTTGTTGGGCTTACTACCATCATCGCCAGTGCTTATAAATGTCGATAGACAACTCTAGTTCACCATGCTCACCCGACGATTGCTCTTCTAGCCCGTCAGCTTCTCTCTCATGAGCCACTGACGAGCAGTCCAGACCTCACACTTTACACTCTCACTCATTTCCTGGATCGTTTTGTGTACAAAAACCCGAAGAAAGCCGTAGCAAGGGGCACAAGTGCTATGCAACCCTCCGCCGCTGGGGGTGCTGGTGGCGTAAGGAGGATGAGGGCGGACCTGCAAGAACCACCCCTGAATGTCAACGGGTGGTGGCAACGCGGGGAGAGTGGCGTGGCAGCGGACCAGGTATGCTGCCACTTCCGCAAATGCAAAGCACGAAATACCATGACGCTCACATTTACAATCGCAGGTATTTTTCCAGCGATACTTTGCCCAGAAACATGGGAAGGAGCAGTCAAGGGCAGTCAAAGTTGACAAGCGGAACGCCAAGTATGGTGGTTCAGAAATAAAATCTGACGAGGATGATAGCGGCGCTGAAGGCGGCGACCTAGAGGAAGCACTCATTTGGAAGGTGGGCCTGCCGGAAATGTGAAGCTGATTTAGTTGATGAGTCGGTGCAGGCAATGAAAGCTTCAATGCCAAGGGCTGATGTGGACGGCGACGACGATGACGACGATGACGACGACGACGACGACGACGGTCGCGTCGAACATTCCATTCATGATTCAGAACCTGATGAGCGTGCCTCTCGAGACACTAAGGGGGACCAGGAAGGACTATCCGATCATGAACACGATAGCAACGTCGAATCGGATTCCGATGACATTGGGTTGTCATTCGCCGAGGCCTCGGATGCAGATGACTTGCTAGACCTAGATGCCGAGATCCCAGTGGATTTTAAAAGATATGAACAAGCTGGTTCTACTGCGCAAGCCTCCTCCACTATCGGTGGTCGTGGGAAGCGAAAACGCGAAGGACCCGAGAAAGAGGATTTGCGAATCCGCAAAAAAATGCTTCGTGCTTTGCCAACGTTTGCGAGCTACGAAGACTATGAACGGATGATTGAAGATGGTGCAGAGGAGGATGTGTAGGTCAACTCTGATTGTTTATAGCCTGGTAATGATGTTGCGATGGAGTAGTTATACATATCTCACCCCACAACCTCTTCCAATTAGCCATAATTAATCAGGGATTCACTTCCTATCCGTCTAGGATCATACTCTGACTGCGTAGCTACCCATTTAGCACCGTCTTACGACCCTAATGATAGCATGCTATCGCTTTCTCGTCTGTTGCCACGTCCCGCCCTACTATGTTCCCTCACCCTGTGGACATGTATACTCCGTGGGACCATTCCGAGTAATCTCCACGCACAATCCCCGCAATGTATTATATAGGCCCACGACATTGCCATTAACCAAGGAAGTAGAATTACAGGCACACTCGGCCTGGCCTCAAAGCCCCAGCTTTTGGTTTCTCAAATCCCAGGCCGAGCCAAAGCCGTACCGTGTGTTAGTCAGAACAAGACATCGTCATCTTCCACCCATGAAAAGGCTTCGACTTCTGACTCCTTTCCGGGCCGCCCGAGCCCGAGTTTGATGGACGCAAGAGTAGCAAAAGTCAAGGTCACGTTCACGTTGAAGACGGACCGTATGTACCGTCGACGGCCGTTTCCTGCCGTCATCGTACCCAACCCATATTATGACGGGCCGTCTGGCATACGGTACGGTTACGGTGCGCAGCTCTATTCAGTCAGCGAGGTGATGGAGGCTATGTTCTGAAGAGGGGGAGGTGGTGATTAGGCGAACAAGGCCCAGGAGCACAGGGGTTGAGATGAGCAACAGAAGGAAAATTAAAGTCATAGAGGGAGAAGGGTACAGTATGCCTTCGCTGACTTTGAAACCAAAATCATGGTACAGTCACACTTCTCTGCCTGCCAAGACCTATCCTCGCATGAAGGTGGCGCTACTTACCGCCGCGACGGCGCGCCCTTGCACTTCACCTCGTCCTTTTTCAGTGTTCCTGGTACCAGACTGCACAAACCCGCTCAATCACCCTCCCTGGCACAGTCATACTTTGGAAACCTTGTTTCCCAAGACCTCGGACTTTTCTCAAGCTGATTTCGTGACGCCACAATCTGACACCCCCGTGGCTTGCTATAAAAACTGCGAATGCCCACCGCACTACCAGGACGTCTCACTCTCTTTTATGCTGTCGTCTCTTTTCTACCCCTGTGAGGATATTATGCGCGCATACTATTTGACAACCTTCTTGGGGACCAGGAAGACCTGTGGATCTGATCATCTTTGCAAGCTTGGTCTCCTTTTTTGGAACATCCCACTGGACACCCCAGGTGGGTAGGAAGCCGAGGTCGACAAAATTGCTGAGCAGCAAGGCTGCAAAAACTACGACATTATGGATGTCACAAAGGAAGGACTAGGCGACCTATTCGAGACAAGTATTTTACTGTGTGAGCAGAGACCAGAAACGATCATCTGCAATGATTATATATTCCTTGCCTGAGCACATGCACGACCATGAAGAGATCCGGTACATCATATCGGTCTCCGGCTTCTGGGACGTACGCTGTGGGTGAAACGTTTCCAGGCTCTGCGTCTCGGCTACTGACGAATTTGGATACGTAGAGCATCCCACAGACGATTGGATCCGCTTTCAAGTTCTTCCGGGCGATTTTCTGATCATTCTTGTCGGCATATATCACCGCTTCACGCTTGATAATTAAGGCTTTGCGTCTCATCAAGGTTTGTCACTGTTTTCCCACTTGTGATGTCCTAACGCCCCGGATGGTTTCAGGACGAGCGCAGGTATATTTCTCACCCACGTAGTTCGGAGACTCCTCCCGAACTCAATATCTTGATTCGCTCAGGGAAGCTGTAGTAACATAGAGGTGATTCTTCCGATCTCCATTTGAGTAAATACTATATGTGCCGTGAATTAAGCCTGGTTCGCGATTTGCGTGCTCTCAGCTTTCATCGGTGTCATCCCCCCATATCTATCTCAGCACTGAGATTAGAGCATGACCGACTGATATGGAAATCCCCAGCCGAGCTGCTCAGCGCTAGGCTACGGCACCAGTTCTTATTTCGGGCTCAGATCTGCTTTGGGGATTCCAGCGTGACAATTTCAGCTGCTAGGTCTTCCCCTGCGACGGCATCGGCCAAAATGGACACACATATCCTATCCTCGGTTATGAACCATACTCCTCGACGGCGATCCCTACATAAATTTGGTCGCAGCGTGCACCGCCTTTCCAGTCTCTCATTCGCCCGTTTAGCGGGGAAAGCTAGAACTTGAGAGCATACATCACTAGCAGAGTATAGTCCGAGTCGGGAACAAGTATGCAGGGTGCTGTCGTTCATGCGTTCATGACGTTTCTTATCCCACGACAAGTAGTCGACAAGTAGTAATGCGAGCATTTAGAAAGCGGATTCTCACTAATTCCGAGCTACCATATTACAGCTTGAAAGCTTGAAAGTCCCCTCTCAATTCTTACTTTGAAATTTGAGATCTCCCGCGCCGCTGCTGCGCTCGTCGCACTCACTCGCCACTTTTTACACGCTGATGACTTTGACTTGCTACAGTGTTAAGACAGGACGAAGAGGGCGGAATTGTAAGTGAACTGCTCATGTGTTTCGACCACATGAGAAGAGACAGGGCCCGGCCGATACGTATGTACTGTAGCTGTGTTGTATTCACTATTCAGCGACGCAAACGATACAAGATATAGGAGAATGTGTTTCACTAATGAAAGGAGTGGAAACATACAAGAGAGTGGGTTGCTTAAACGAGGGATTTTCCATTTCTGCGGGCCTGTCGCTGGAAATGGGAGGATGGGAGGTATTGTATGCGTGATATCAAAATAAGTGCCTATCAAGTATGAGTAATAGGGGAGAACACAGAAGCAGGAGCAGAAACACTAGAGCAGAGGGGGCCAGGTAGCAGTGCAATGTAAGGAGTCAGAAAGTAAAGTACACAACGGTACAACATGCAAAGAGGATGTGATCCAAGCTCAAAATGGCCGTAGTTTGGGTACCGGTGGGATCTTCTCCGCACCATACAGTTCGTCTGCGCGCACAATCAAACGTGCACGCAACTCACGATTGCGCTCCTCATCGACGAAGCTTGCGTGCGACTGGCGCTCGCCGGCACCTCCATCCCTGTCTCTGTTGGACTCATCAAAGTAGTGGGTGTGGACTCCTGGGTGTGCAGAAGTCGTCATCCCGTTCGCGTACATGTCTGCAGACGACGATGACGCGGCGTAAGAATACGTGTATGTGGAGCGCTCATCGTCGGGCACATCGGGCGTGGGGCGGGGTGAAAGCCTTCCTGGACCCCTGATAGGGCTGGGCGGCGCAAAGAGGTAGAACTGCGCAAGATCGGGCCGCAAAAGTTCTTCGTCAGGCCAGTCATCCTCGTCCTCATATAGTCGGTCGGATGGCGGCACAAACGTGATCCTCTCCGCCAGCTGAGGTAGGTCCTCATCCAGATCGTCACCAAGAATGTTGTAATCAAAAGCGTCGTCCGTAATTGCCCCTTGTGCTTCGACGAGTCGCGCCTGGAGAACCTCCTGTCGCGTGCGCTCGGTACGCTCGATGAGCCGCGATGCCTCTTGAACAGGCAAGATGCCTCGCGCTGGGAACGGCAGCTGGCGCCCGCGCCTGATTAGGGGAATCGGTTGTGCGTATAGGCCCTGAGATGGAACCTCGGGTAGCGGACACGTAGGGGGTGGCGAAGGTGGCGGAAGATCTTCGAAGAAGCGTGGACGTGGGTTCGGTAAATCCGAAGACGACATGATCGGGGGTTCAGACAACGCGGGGGATGCTCGTGATGAAAGGGGTGTAGAAGGGGGTAATGTGAGCGGTGACGGCGTCGAACGCAGGGTGCGGGAAAGGAAGGGGCGTATTTCCGATGATACGGACGCTGGGGACGCAGTACGCCACCCAGGGGATACGGGAGAAGGCGAGACAGGGCTTGGACTTGCCTTGAGTGAGCGAAGGTTGGTCGAAGGTGAGGCCTTCGGAGGCTCAGGTACCATTTCGGAAGTAATCAAAACGGCCGGAGGAGATGGTGGGATGGGGAAGATAGCGTTTGAAGAGTCGAAGCGTGTTGAGGGCGTGAAGCGGACGCCGTAGGGGCGCGATGCACCAGCTGGAGGCGGGAGAGCCTGTTCACGGGGGTCCGGTGGCCTTTCTGGATTACGAAGTCGAGGAAGATAGGGTGTAGCTTCCCAAGTTTGGGCAAGAGGCAAGATAGGCGAGTGCCGACCGAATTCGTGCGATGATGTGGAGGGAGTAAAGTTCTCGGAGGATGTATCCACACTAAGTGATCTGGTGGTGGTCCTAACACTATCTGATGATGCTGATAGCGCAAATGGGGGTTCGTCCAGGGATGGAGGAATGGGAGAATATGCAGCTGGGATAGGAGTGCTGGTGCCAAAGGTGCGCAGCCGTGTTGGTGTTGGCGGCAAGGCAGGAACCGGAGGTGGAGCATCGTTCGTCGACGGACCCTTCCGTGTGGCTGAGGGGGAGCGCGAACGCAAGGGAAGACGAAAAAAAGGCTTTTTCTTCTTAACAGATGCCTCAGATAGATAAGCACCATCCGAGAGATCACCGTCGTCTGATGATGCGCGAGATGACTTCTTTGTTGACTTGCGAGATGTCTTTTTCGAAGGGTCGACGTCCAGATCGTCAGTCATCTTATTGCCCTTCTTGTCCTTCTGCTTCTTCTTTTTATCGACGCCTTTCTTCGTGTCAGACAGATATCCACCATCAGATTGGTATTCTGCCTCGAATGTCGACCCCGAGCCCTTATTTTGGTCTTTGTTGCCCCTTTTCTTTCTCGAATGGTCGCTAAAGGAACCACCGTCGCTCTCGTAGCCATCCTTACGCAGCTTGCGCAACTTTCTCGGTAGCTGAAAACGTAGAGAGTTTGGCGCTTGTGAGTCCTCGGATGGCGCACGCTCAGCTTGCACTTCAGGAGTGAGGGAAGGAGCTACATTGGGAGGTTTAGGACAGGCAGCACGAATTCGATGCTTCGGAAAGCGGGGGCCGATGGCCAAGACTCATCAGAGGCACTAGTCAAGGCAGGTGTTGTAACGCTCTACAAGGGATGATAGTCAGACAGCAAGAAATAATCAATATGGTCCCCAGGGTTCAAAGTGAAAATGGGTCGTTATGCATGAAAAAGAGGGCCCGATGAGCATGGCATTGCTCATCTCCCCCCAAACAATGACAACTTGAAAAGGAGAGTACTAGGCGACACCGACTGGGATGCGCAGATGCCCCAGACATGGCACGGGAGGGAGTGATTGGCGGACAGGCTTAGGGTCTCCAAAAGGTGCTGCGCCGAGAAACGCTACAAAACACGGGAGGAAAAGAGCCCTATCGCCGACGGATTGACGGGATGTCATATACGTGACACCTTCCGTTCAGAGTGAAGGGACACAGAAATTGGGGAGAAAGCAAGAGCATGCAAAGCGAGCGAAACGAGCATGATACTCACCTCGTCTTCCTCTAGCACGGAATCGAATATCAGGTTTTCTACGGCCCGACTAGTACCGATTCCGAGTTGCAAAGCTGCATCAAGGACGGATGCTCGAAGTGCGTTTGAATCGCGGCTCTGAGCAAGCTCGCGAGTACGCTGAGGGCGGGTACCGACCAATGCGTGAGATGTCATGGCTATGCAGGAGATGATGATGGATGATGCCCGTAGTGGTTGGTGGGAGAGAAACCGGTAAATAACCTAAGGATGAACTGAACTGATCAGTGATCCCTAATCGACGTTGAGAGGGTCCCGCGTTGCAACGCCCTGCGTTGTCGAGCAAGTGTGTCCAGTGAAGGAAAGAAAAAAAAAAAAAAAAGGTGGCGAATGCGTCGCCAGGGCTGCCCCGGTGGTACTGGACTGGCTAAATAAGGCCAAATTTGCAGTGAGCGTTAACTTAATTGAATCGTCGAATCGCACGCTGAGAGTTTTTCCCAGGTCACGGAGACAGATAACTTCTGGATGTATATTAATAAAATTGAGCGCAGATGCCGTTAATCTTTGCGAGATTCCCGAGCGGTGATGGGATATCGTCGATGGATCAACTCGGATCAACGGCTCTTGTCCCTCGGCATCCTCCGATGCGCTTTCCCCGAGCAGGTGCATGTGTGTCGCTATTGCTGCAAAGGTAGTCCGGAGAGACCGCACATCATCAAAACATGGTAACTTTGAGATCCGGCTACGGTGCGCCCTGAGATTGCACACGCAGCGACGGCGCTTTCACACACTAGTATTGTGCTGCTAGTGGACGTGGACAAGTGGGGCGTCCTCCAAAAACGGAACCACGCGGTACCCACGGCCCAAGCTACCCGCAGCTCGGGCCAAACTTGCTTTTCTTGCTTTGAGTATCACTTTCTCCTCTCCCAACACTACTCACATAAGGGCAATACAAGCCTTCAGTGCCTCTCCAATCTTACGATCTCAGCTGTGCGACGAGTGATTGTAGGTTCGGCCACTAGCAACCGTGGCCATTCAACCAACAGACCGCGGCCGTACCATCGGCGGCCCCCGCTATCATTGTATAAAATATCAACTCTTATACACCATCACACCGTATGGATATGCCAGCGAAATCACTTGAACGCTTGAACGCAAACGTGGCTGTCTCTCCGTAAACTGCCAGGTTTTTTTCTAAGGTTCCGCCTCAGAGCTTCCATAATCCGGGATGGGGAAGGCACGGTGAGCCGTCGACATAGCGTGTGATCCCATGTTGTTGGCCTGGAGAAGATATCTTTACGACCGTAATTGTCTTTTTACTTGGCAGAGTATGTGGTGCTAGGCTATGCCATTTTCGGCATGCAACATTCGGCATGCAACAATATCGGGACTTTTATAGCGTGACAAGAAGCATGTTGCGTGGCTGGGTTACTGTATAGCGACCAGGGACTTCGAGTATGGCAAGCTCGCCGAGCACGGCACGAGAAGTGGTGCAAAGCGCCCCTCTCGCCTAACGGCCCTTAACGCAAGGCAGAGGCAACAATTTTCCACCTCGCAATCGTACACTTTTTTTTTCTTACTCGCATGGATTCGGAACTCCGAGCGCGCGCCTCGGACAGACTAAATATTCCCCCGGAGAAATAGACATATTTTATGTGTTCTTACAGAGACCCGCGGGTGTCCAATCGACATCCCGGGGTATCTTTGTTGAAGCATGTTCGTTTCAATATCAGATTAGTTTACTCCAATTACCTTGAAACTGTTTAATCAACGAGGCTTCTCACTGCAATATCAACTCAAACTACAAAGCCCATATATAATCTACCAAGATCGCGTTCATTTCTCACGTTGTATCTGTGACTCCGCTCTCATAATTCACCAGAGCACACCCTTTCAATCCAGTCCACGTCGCTGCGGACAGTGGTGAAGTTCTCAACGCCGTCAGGTGTTATCAGCACAACGTCTTCGATGCGTACACCACCCACAGGTTCGTAGCGGGACAATACCTCCTGGTCTATAAACTCCGAATTGCGCACTCCAGCGAGCAGGTGTTGATGGAAATATATACCTGGCTCGACCGTCTGCGCCCATTCACATTAGCGACGCGCGCACGAAGCGGGCAAGCAAAGGATACAAGAGAAAAACGCACCACGACCATGCCCACCTCGAGCGGCAGCCGCAGCCTCAGATTTTCGTAGAATTTCTCGTGGCCAGAGTCCGCGCCCCCCCACTCAATCGTTGGATTCGGTACAGGCTTGCTTGCGCTGGGTACGTCATGGACATCCAAGCCAAGCGAGTGGCCTATGCCATGTGGGAAGAACGCCGCGCTCACACCGGACGCAAGCACTGCGGCCTCCTCCGTCCCTGTCCTAAAGATGCCAAGTTTCTGGAAACCATGTACAAGGGTACGGTGACAAAGGAGCTGCACTGCGTCCCAGTGCAACCCAGGTTTGAGCGCCTTGAAAGATTCCTTGGAGACATCGAAATTAGTTGCTATGGCGCCAGCATGGTCAAAGAACTACAAGTACCTTTTGCATCTCAAGGACGAGCTCATAAATTGCGCGGGCTTCAGAAGTGAATTTACCCCCGTTGCCCACAGGCATCGTCCGTGTAACTAGGCTCGGTCGGTACAGAGAATAGAGAGTGCTGCACATGGAGACGCACTGTCGGATGCATAATTGTCCCATTCGCAACCTGCATCAATGAGTAGGACCTGGGGTAGTAGACGCCGTGATCCATGCTCCGCGCTGGCAAATTCAGCATGATTTACGTGGTCGTGCACCGAAAGAGGGCCCCACGCGAACTCGCGGTCGTTGCAACAATAATGCAACGTCGCCGCGCGCGTCGATGCCGCCACTATCGGCAAGTAGGCCTGGTGCACGGCACTGCAATTTTAGGACGTCTGCATGGCATTTTTGGACGAAAACAAATGATGACGTACCCTTCGCGTCGGCATGACGCGACGAAAATCGCCTCGGCCTCGGCCTCCCTCTGAATGAGCCACTCGCCAGGTAGGGAAGGGCGTTTCTGCGTTATCTCGTCGTCTCGACTCGCAGGCGGGCTGCGAGCTCTAGCGCCCAGGACGCGCATGATAACCTCATGGGCGCGCGAGCTGATCTCGTTCGCGCGGCGGATGCGCTGTATCTCCGCATCGGATTTGGTGAGACGTGCACGGTGCAAAGCAGGGAGGAGGTATGCGTCCGACGAGCTGGCAGTGCTGGCAAAGATCGGCGGTAGTGCGGGGAACTGGGCAGTCTGAGGGAGCGTGTGAATGAGAGCACCAGGCATTTCAGCGAGTGCAGAGATAAATGAGGAGGAGAAGGATTCGGTATGGAGAATGTCTGCGACATTGTGCTTCTTGCGTGCCTCAGGAATGGTTGGAGGCGGGATGGACCACATCAGATCGGCTGGATCGGCATCAGGGATGAAGAGTGTGATGGTAGGGTCAGATGTCACAGAGGAGGCCGTCAAAAGTGCGAGGGAGGATGGAATGGAACAACCGGTCAGGTAGAAGAAGTTGGACTCCTGGGAAGTGTGAGGTGGAAGGCAGACAAGAATGTTTGGAGAGTTTACCGACCTGACGAAAGGTCATTTCTCGATCCGTATCATTCCGATAGTGTGTGACGGACCCAGCGAGGACAATAATCTGGGGCTGTTTCCCGCTCAGCACTTGATCGGGTCGGCTAGTATAAGTATATCACCTTGGCTTTCCCCTCGGGAGGTAAAAGGTCAGCAAGCTTCTGAAGGGTCTTACGTGCATGGCCCTGGGCTAGTCGCTCATTAAGGCTTTGAGCATGAAAAGCTATGATCATCTTACCAGGGAACGACATTATGGCGACCTTGAAGCACACGTCCCACTGGCGGCTGAGGCCTGAGGGCTGGGGAGCACAAGCTGACTAACCCTTCTCCGGTTTATTTTCCCAGGCTCATTATTTCTTGTACTGTCTTCATGCATCCAATAGTTGATACGAATTACTCCTAGTCAAAAGCAGTACAGTAAACGCTCGAGATGTATTTGGCTCGTCAGAGTGAGTGCGACCACGCTAGCGATGGCGATGGGACTCGAACTGAAGTACGTGTCGGAGGAGAGATCACCTGACGTGTTCGCGTGTTCCGTGTTCACGTGTGTCAATTTCCCGAGGATGTCCGTGCCGCAAGTGTTGGGATTGGGATCGTCAGGACGTCGCATAACTCGCAATGACAAAATCATGCTTGATGCCAAGTCTAGTATAGTGGTTAAGGACATGGTAATGATGTCGAGGCCGAAGAGAAGTGCATGTTGGAAAGAGAAGACCCGACTAAACTGTGGTTCAAGGGTCCTTGCGAGGAAGCGCCTGAATCGTGAGTTTGCAGCGCACACTGCTTTCCCGAGCAGTCCAAGCAGGCCACGGCCCCACTGTCCAATCACGAGTAAGTCCTGTATATGAGCTCGGGTATTTTAAGGCGTCAATTGATCCCGACCTTTGAGGGTTTTCGGAGCAACACGTCCGACAAACAACCTGTCCACACCCGGATCGCCCGCTATCTACACCCTTCGTTTTCGTGATATTATCTGTATCTTCATCAGGGGGACGTCTTCGACGTGGCGATGAGGTATTTGTGTCACTTTGAGAAAGCGGAGAGGTGGCCAAATCGGGTGGCGGATTGAGAGAGCCAGCCAAGTGAGGACTGGATACGGGATCACCGGTGCATGTCCGCAAGCAGATGGCGCACGATGATGCGCCGCATCTGCAGTATTTTCCGAGCATTGTGAGAGATTAATCGAGGTCTCCGAGAACTCAACAAACCTTGTGCAAGGAAAAGCTGGGCTTGACTTAAGGCCGATGGTTCGGTGGCAAGATGTGCATGTCGAAAGCTTCAGAGAAGCGACCAAGGCATCAGAGGATGAGAGTGGTGTAAGGGAATTCGACGAAACTCGACGGCGCTTGGAGAGAGGTTGCTTCATGGACAAAGAAGAGGTGTCCGCGTACTGGCTTTGGGTCGTATATGCTATAACCATGACACTTGCGGGTGAAAGAAGAAAAAAGTTATTACACCGAACGGGAATCGAACCCGTGCCGCTTGCTTGGAAGGCAAGCATGATAACCACTTCACCATCGGTGTTACAGGTGTTTTGTGTAACAATAATTGGCTAACATGTACGAAACAACGCACTGACATGGCACCCGGCCCGTCAGTCACTCCCTCAACTCTCCACGGTCATGTCTCTTCAAACATTCGGCAAAGGCGCACTACGTGTCGCAAAGAATTATACAAAGGGATACTCAGACATACAGGCTAAGGTTCGCGAGGCTACTTCCAATGATCCATGGGGCCCCTCTGGCACACAGATGAATGAGATCGCGCAGATGACTTACAATCAGTCCGTTCCCCTCCCCCGTCAGCCGCGATTCCTGTCTCGCTAATACTGCATGCGTAGAAACGATTTTGTCGAAATCATGGAGATGCTGGATAAGCGACTAAACGATAAGGGCAAAAATTGGCGCCACGTTTTCAAAGTGGGTGTCCCTTCTACCTTTTGCGCAGCACCTACCCAAGCTCCATATCTACGACCAGTGTCTCACTGTCCTCGACTATCTCCTTCACGCCGGCTCGGAAAACGTTGTCGTCTACTTTCGAGATAACATCTACATCATCAAAACGCTTAAAGAGTTCCAATATATCGACGAATATGGTAAGGACCAAGGCGCGAATGTCCGTCAAAAGGCCAAAGATATTACGAACCTTCTTATGGATGAAGCACGCCTTCGCCAAGAGCGCCGCTCGCGGGCGAATATGCGTGACCGGATGCTCGGTCAGGCTGGTCAGGATGATGACAACGACGAGCCACCAGCCCAACGAGGGGACGAAAATAATGCTCGCCGCACGAAGGGTGTTGGAGGCGAGGAAGACTTGCACCGCGCTATCGAGGAGAGCAAGCGAAGCCTCGCTGCGGAACAGGCGCGTGGTGCCGAGGACGCCGATCTTGCTAGGGCAATTAGGCTAAGCGAGGAGGAGGAAGCACGTCGAAAAGCCACCCTCACCGACTCTGGCTCGCTTTTCGATGAACCGTAAGAGCATTCACCTTCTCGCTCTGCCAATAACTAAGTATGGTCCTCGTGCAAGAAACAACTTAATTGAGTTGCAAGGCCAAAATAACGGGCTGCAGCCCCAGTTTACTGTGCAGCCGCAGCTCACATCATTCAACCCATATCAACAACAGGCACAGCAGGAGGCTATGCAGGTGTGTGCGCTCGTTTTTTCCTACAGGACAAGCGGGCTGGACCGTCATTGCAGGCCGAATGGGCAAGACAACAGCAGGAATGGATGATACAGCAACAACAACAACAGCAGCAGCAACAACAACAACAACAAGAACAGTTACAGTTACAGGCGCAGCAAGAGGAGTGGATGCGTCAGCAGCTGGCTCAGCAACAGGCGGCTCAGCAACAAGCACTCCTTGCTCAGCAGCAACAGGAATATCTCGCCGCACAGGCCCAGCAACAGGCCAGGCTAGTTCCACAGCCAACTGCTTTTGGGTTTGACCGCTTTAGAACTTCTTTTATTTTGGGCACGCTAACGACTTGTGCTATAGCTCAAACAACCCCTTTGCTGTTACAGCATCACCTGCGCCCCCCCTTCCATCGCCACAGCCGCCCGTGCAGTCTTCTCTTTCCAGCTTCTCGCTTCCATCGACATACGAGTCTCATGAACCGCCTCTGCGCCATGACCATGCACCTTCGCCACAGCCGGCGCCTACGCCATCTCCGCGGCCCGCTGTCAAGCGTAACCAGACCCGCGCCGATCAGGAGCATGCACACCTGGCAAACCTGTTCGCAGCACGGGATGGCGACGGTGTTGATACGTTCGGAAATGTTGGCGCCCTTCGGTATGCCACACTTTCCCTTCTGAAAAGACGAGTGTTTTTTGATACGATGGTTTTCCGTAGCTTCGGCCAGTCAGAGTACGGCAAGCTTGCCGCACAAAAGACGGGTGCTGTACCGCCGAGCAGCTTCAATCCATTTGCGCAACAGACGCAACAATCGCAGAATAACGAGCAACCATTCTTCACTATCTAATGGTATTGTTTTTGCTTGAGCAGTTTGGTGGAGTTTTCTACCTTATCTCTTTCCCTGCGTTCAATTCTATACCCATCTGTTTCTTCTGGCAGCTCTTCCTTAAGTTCCCCTGCTCCCATCCCTACACCCTCGTTTTAGCTAGTTGTAAAAGTTACTTGTAGTGAATTCATGTACACAGAATGGATTTTTGGATTGACTTCTACAGCATCAACGGGACAGGCAAGATTGAGTGTGTCACTTCGAGCTTACAGGTAGTGGAATCGCAGTAATATTACACCAAACATTGAACAGCCTCATTATTTGAATAGACATGCAATGTCAAATGCCTATTTAAAACTCTGCTTTGCTACGTGCTCAATGGGACGGTCGAAGGAGGTCAAAGAGGCATACGGGGACATGGAGATATCGTGACTTCGAGTGACCATCATTGTGTTGATCCAGCCCGCGACCGGCTCATTCGGCGATCGATCTTAACAGCAGGGCATGCTTAGATTTTATCTGTTTATACTACAAGTTGAACAGGCAAAGACTTCCCGATCCACATCACCGTACATTGTATACCACAAGGCCAGACAAGTACTTCTCCGCCATAATTTCAAGTTTGTTTAAAGCTCAGGAGTATCCGCAATGCGGTACGTTAGCTTCTGCGCACTGACCTGCGGAATTCCCATCGACGACGTCAACCCTGTTCTGACCGATCGATGGGCAACACGCGTTAGACTTACCTTCCCTTCCTGCATGTACTGCAGGCCTGCTTTCACTCCAGCAAGACCATTGGGTTGTATAAGAACCGGGTTAGGCTTGACCTTTCCCGTGGCGAAGATCTTCTTGTGTAGATCGACGTACCACTTGCCATTTGATCCCTAGAAGGTGATGAGTAACATCCGAAGAAAGGCTATATCAACCGTACACGTTCAAGCAGGTCAGTAAGAGTGCTGAAGACGACTTTCACGTCTGAACGGGGACTCTGGTAGGGGAGAATGATGGCTACTTTTCCACCCTTGTCCCCAATAGCGCCGGTGACCTGTGCCGGTGTCTTGCCCCCTGCGACTGTATCAAGGGCAATGTCGAGCGCATTGCCTGTTGCTGCGCGAATTTCCTCCACGACATTCTTGTCGCCGTAGTCAAATACTTCGTCCGCACCGAGGCCCTTGACAAGGCCGAAATTCTTCGGGGAGGCCGTTGTTATGACGCGGAGTCCGCCGAGCTTAGCGAACTGGATTGCGTATTGGCCGATAGATGAGGCACCACCCCAAATGAGAATAGCGCGTTGAGGACCGGGCCTAGCCTCGAAGGGAGAAGGTAGTTCAAGGGATTGGTGCAGGCACTGCAGGGCAGTCAATGGGCACACACCAAGCTGTGCGGCCTCTTCAATTGACCAACCGTCAGGGATGGGTACAACGCCGAATTCTGCGTCTACCACGAGGTATTCTGAGTACGTCCCATAAGCTTGGAGAGCGTTAGCGTTGCCCAGTACGGGCGACTAGTGACTTGGACAAAAGGAGAAAGGAATACTAACTGTCAACGGTCACACCCGCGACCCGCTCGCCGAGGGTCCTCACTCCCTCTGGGACATCCGGACCAATTTCCTCAACGGTGCCTGCGAAATCGCAACCAGGAATCCCACCATACTTGGCTTCCTTGAGTGCACGTTCGGAAGACTTCCCTAGCTAGGCAATGTGATGAGCTTTGTGCCTTGCAAGGGGGCGCAAACTGACAATCCAGGGGATTCTGCGCAGCTGTAGCGACTTTCACGAGAATCTGACCGGGACCTGGCTTCTGCACGTCTGCGAGGCCAAGAGTGATTCCGTTTTCGGTCACAATAACAGCTCTTTGCTTGGAGGGGGCCATTGGTACAAACGAGATACGGTGAAGCTGATTGAGGCGTAAGTCTGGGCGTTCATTTATATCACTTCAAGGCTCTAGGACTGACGTCATGCCTAGGCTGAAGATGATGCTTTAAGCAGAGCGTTAGTCATATAGTCTGAAGATTGGGCATCCAACTTGCCACGGTTGTACAGGCTCCGTAAGCGGCTCTAATCAGGTTGTAGTTTGTCCTGTCCTCACCTTTCTTTTCCTATCTCAGCTTAATGCGTGAGACTCTGTGTATGCAACATTCTGTGTACTGGAGAGGTGCATGCTGAGGCTTTATGCACCCTACCGCTGGCATCATGCTCCCGTTGCCCATGGCGACGTCTTAGGTTGATGAGCGCGCAAACCATTCGTACCATCCATGCCTCGTCAAGAGGGTGGCTAGAGACCCAACAAGTCCCTGTGAATGTGATTGCTCTAGTTCACTGTTCCTTTATCATAGGTCAAGGGAACCACTCGTACGTGCAGGGTGCCTCCGTGTGCGGCATTGGGTAAATGAGTGTATCCGAGGATGCCGCCCAGAACATGCCCGTCGCCAACAGAATCATTCAAGTTGACCGTCATCCATCCGTGATCGGCCCCCGATCAGTAACTTGCCGAGAGGCTCGGCCTGTTCTCACGCGCATTAAAGGCCAAGCGTCTCAGCGCTCAGCTCTCAGCACATTGAACTTTTGGACAGAGAGCGTTTTAGCAGCGGCCGTATCCTTTTATCATTGAAGCTTCAAGCAAAACGTGGAAGGCGTGGTTAGCAATAGCTCATCCTAGAATAACACATAGGGTACCATGAACGGCGAGATGAATCGATCACTATTCATACACAAAGGTCACAAAAATTATCCAGTACATGCCATAAATCTCCGGGAAATATCCGAGAGGTGGTGGGGCTACATTCATCCGACAGATCTGCATCGTCGGAATGCAGACGACTTTTGTGGGTGGGTATCCCGATGAACAACACTTGTAAGTTCATAAATAAATACTACATGCAAGAAGGACTCAGAAACATCTCTCAAGGCGGATGAATCATGCACTCACATTGGTCCATCGTGAGTAATTTAAGCCTTGATCATGATAGTAGAGCCTGACACTGCCACACGTGCCAACATTAGACACCCGCACGAAATCATCATGACGACGGCACCAAACAACTGTGCGTGGAGGAAATGGCCCGTGTGGAGGTTTAGCAGCGCACCACCGACAGGGGATCCGATGAGTACGCCGATGCCGCAGATGCCGAAGCTCATTCCGAGCCGGGTGCCGACCTTGCTCAAGTCGTTCGAGAGGGAGGTGATAGTGCTTGGGGGCAGCGAAACGAATGCGCCGGAGAAGAAGCCGTATAGGATTGCGAATGCGATGAGGCCGCCATTCTCGTGCACGGCTATCCACGTGAATGCGAGCACGCCGCAAGCGAGTGTGCAAGGGATGAGCATGTTGAGCGCGCCGATACGATCCGCTAGCGCGTTAGGGATGAGTCGACCAACAATGGACCCTGCGTTGAGGATCGGAACGAAGTAAAACGCGAGCGTTGCACCCGTGCGAGCTTTGATAAGCGCGTAGGGAGTGATATAGAAGAAGGGGATATAGAGGCCTAAGAAGCCGAAGAAAAACCCCGCGGTGCAGAGCATGAAGGGTGCTTCGCGTAGGGCGGAGACGTCGAAGAGTTTCCGGCGGCTGGTGGGCAGGACACGCTGGCGCGTGACGAGGTTGGCGAAGCCGAGGGTGACCAAGGCAATAAGGCCGATAATCCGAGTTGTCCAGCCAAAGCCGATCCGCGGTCGCAAGGAATGAAACATGATCGGGAAAATAACCCCACCTGAGAGTGAATAATTGGTTTATAAGTATGCAGGGTATGGGGCTTACGCGTGGTGGCAGATGCTCACCAAGACTGCTACCGCTAGCGGAGACCCCAACGGCAAACGAACGACGCTTGTCAAAGTAGGTGGATACGACGGCGATACTGGGTATAAATATCATGCCAGCGCCAATACCGATACAAACAGCTTGAGCGAGGAAGGCTTGGTAATATTGCTTGACCAGGCTGGTCATCATGAGGCCGAGAACGAGGAGAAAGGACCCAACGGCAAGGAGGGTGCGGATGGCCCTGCATCAAAGAAGGGGCCTGTGAGGACGCCGACAATCAAGAGGAGGAAACCCTGTATAGAGCCGATCCAGGAGATCGCAGACGGTGAATGCGAGCGGAGAAGGTCAACTTGATAGAAGTTCTGATATGCGCCGAAAGTGTTGAAGATGCCCCTGATGTGCTGGAGGTTAGCACGGCATAGGATCTGTAGCTGTCGACACACCAGGTATTCATGAGGACGAAAAAGGAGGCTGCGACCTGGAACCATGCCAATGTCCCGCCATCTGGCGCGCAGTCCGGGTTTGGATGGGGCGCAGGAGGTTCGAGGGTAGGTAGGGACACAGATTTGGCCTCGACAGAGAAGTCCGAGTCAGGGAGACTCTGACAGTGCTCGGCGCGAGAGTAGCAACCCATGCGTACCGAGGGAAGAGTCCAGGGACAGATTGCCAGAGGAGAAGGTAAGGGTTGCGGATTTATTTAAGGGAATCATGGGGTCTTTTCTGATCTTCTCAGAGACCAGGACCCCGTGCGGCTGGGCGAAGAGGAAGATAGATGATTTACGAGAATTTCGCGAATACGTGATAGATGGAGTAGTAAACGGTTATGAGCTGAGCCGAGGCGGCACAACCTTCTCCCTCGCGGAACCGCCGACAGGGCGAATTACCCAATCATACTTCGTTTACGTCCTCTCAATCGCACTAGAGCCTATCGAGTGAGTACCCAATCAAGTATTCAAGCCAGTCACGAGCTTGCCTTCCTCCAATCTCCGTTCAATCGCCGTCCACTGCTTGCCCATCTTCCTCTTGTAGCCCTCCATAACAGAAGCAAATAACGGCCCGGACTCCGGGTGCGTAGATGCAAAGGCACGTTCCAGCACGAACAAATCCACAGCTTTATCTTCGGCCAAACCAGAGGTGTAAGCCAACCCAAAGTCAATCAACACCTACATCTAATGTCAATCAAGATCAATTAGTGAACAATCTTCGCGCACCAACGGTCGGGCCTCCTGTGGTGAATCCCCGACCGAGGACGGATGGCGGAGCATCATGTTCGATGTTGTGAGATCCCCATGAATGATATCCGCGAGGTGCATCCTTGCTATCTCGGTGCCCACCATCGCCATCAATTCATCTGGTCCCGATCCATGAGAAAAAAAAAGTGTCCGAAGATGATAGCTGTGAGAACTCTTACCTTTCGATATCTGGTACTCTGCCACCGGGTCCTCATCTACCATGACTTGGTCTTCGTCGCTGCTATCTACTTCACCCTCATCCCCTGATCCGAGCAAGTACCGAACACTCTTTCCATTCACCCATTCTATGCCTAGCACACCACTCGTCACATCAACGAAGCGCAGTCCAGGCACGCTAACACCGCATCTGCCAGAGCCCTAAACACTCGGTTAAAAAAATATTGTAATGGAATCGCGCACCGCAGACAACGCAAAAGGGCGCGTGCCTCCCCGCCGATGCGCGCGCGTGTTAAATTGCCATCCAACGTAGCATGGCGATACTGTTTCGAGAACCGGTGCTTCAACAATACGGGAGGCCCTCCGGTGTGTAGGATCGCGTGATAAACTTTCTACGGGGGGGCGGCTTGGTAATTCAGGTCTTCGGATAAAAGTTGAGGCGACTTACGGCTTCCGCGCCTTGCGAGATCAGCGTCGACGAACGAAGGAGAGCAAGTGTTGGAGTCGAAGCAGCCATAAGATGACCGGCGCTGTACAGTACTGCGCCGAGCAATTTCAATTGCAAAGATTTCCCAAACAGGCAGCTGGGCCTGCCCTAAACTGTCATCATCATCGGGCCTCTTCGTTGTCGAAGGCGCATACATCCACCTCGCTTTCGCCTTCTGCAATCTCTTCCCAAGCAATTTCCGGTTCTCACTTCCCGACAGACTGTCCGGTCGTGGTTATCACCTGTACGTCTCCTACGCTTTTCTTTCACCCATATTTTTGACCAACTCTACTTAGCATACGCAATATGGCACCCATGACAAAACCAGAGACCATCCTAAAACAAGCAGAGGGTCTTGTCTCCGTCGGACAGACGCATGCGGCTCTGCAGTCATTCACTGAAATGTTTTCATCAAAGCGCTTCCGAACGACGCCGTTGGCTTCCCTCGAACCCATCATGATACGCTTCGTCGAGCTCTGCGTTGAGATGCGTAAAGGTCGCATTGCAAAAGAGGGTCTCATGCAATACAAAAACACCGCACAAAATACGAGCGTTGGCTCGATCGAAGTTGTCATCCAAAAGTTTGTCAGTCTCGCGGACGCCAAGCTCCAAGAAGCCCAGGATAAGGCAGAGAAGGCTGCCGCCGACGCCGTCGCAGACGTCGATGATCTCGAGGCCACAGAGACTCCCGAAAGTATATTGCTTGGTGCTGTCAGCGGTGATCAGAGCCGTGATCGGACCGATCGTGCTCTCGTAACCCCTTGGCTTAAGTTTTTATGGGAAAGCTATCGCACTGCATTAGAGACCCTAAAGAACAATGCTCGCTTGCAGGCCATCTATCATGTATGCTGCTTGTTTTTTGATGATGCATGTTATTGTCTGATTCTTCCCTGCCTGATAGCAAATCGCGCAACAAGCGTTCCAGTTTTGTCTCAAGCATCAACGCAAGGTCGAATTTCGACGACTTTGCGAGACTCTGCGGCTCCACCTCTCCAACGTTGCAAAATACGCGCATCAACCCCACGCAATCAATCTTCAGGACCCCGATACACTTCAGCATTATCTCGACGCTCGCTTCGCGCAGCTCAACACCTCCGTGGAACTTGAACTCTGGCAGGAGGCGTTCCGTTCTGTGGAAGATGTCCACAATCTTCTGATCATGGCTAAGAAGGCCCCTCGTCCAGCGATGATGGCCAATTACTACGAAAAACTTACCAAGATATTTTTGATGAGTGGCAACGCGCTGTACCATGCCGCCGCATGGGGCAGATTTTATGGCGTGACGACGACTATTGGTGGAAAGACAGATGAAGAGCTCAGCAGACTCGCGGGTCAAGTCCTCGTTAGCGCGCTCGCAGTCCCCGTCAGTCAGAAGGCAGAGGTGTCTGTCGAGGAGGTTAAGGGTAGGACTGGGCGCCTAACGTCGTTACTTGGCCTGACGAAGACGCCCACGAGGGCTGGCCTTCTCAAGGATGCGGTGCGTCTTCATCTCTTCGGCGAGCGGATGCCTTGTTGACGGCTGTCTGCAGCTCTCGCGCAATGTGCTCAGGCTCGCATCGGAGAACGTCCGATCGCTTTATACTATACTCGAAGTAACTTTCGACCCCTTGACACTCTGTGACAAAGTAGCCCCCCTTTTCCGTGCTCTCTTCGAGGATAACTCCTATGCGCCCTATCTGCCATTGCTGCAGCGTGCCCTTCTGTCACGGCTCATCTCGCAACTTGCACAAGTATACTCATCAATCACGATTGAGAACCTATTAGCTCTCCTTCAGCCCCTGCGAGATGCTCTTGTTGATCGTGGTGGAGACTCAATGATCTACGAACCAGAGCAGGTCGAAGCGTACATCATGCGTGGTACTCATGCAGGCGAGCTCAACGTCCGCATCGACCATGCATCTAGCACTCTCCAGTTCGTTGACGACCCATTTGCTGGCTCCGATGACCTACAAGCCTCGTCTTCCTCGCACGGCACCATCGTCCAACCCTCGGCTGCGTCACTCGTGCGGACGCGCCTCTGCGGCATTGCTGGCGCGTTGAACCACGTACTGGCGATTCTCGAACCTCCTCCCGTGTCTTCAGATGAGGACCAGCAAGCCCGCGTCGCCGCACTGGTCACCGCAGCCGATGCTGAGCGCAAGGCCTTACAATTACGCCGCGCGATAGTCGCGCGCCGTCGCGAGTTGCTTTCGGAGCTTGCCGCCCGGAAGGTGAAGGAAGAGCAGAGTCGTCGGTCGGAGGAGTCTCGCCAGGCGAAGGTAGATGAGACACGGCGGGCAGTTGAGGACGCCCGTAGGCGCGAGATTGAACGTGCACGAGCGGAGATTCAGCAACGCAAGAATGAAGAGGCGCGCCAGCTCGCCCAAAGCCTCAAGGAGCGTGGCAACCTCAAAGTTGATATCGATGTGAGCTCTATTATCGTGTCATGCCCTAGTGATGTTAGATAACCCTTGCTACAGGATGTCGAAAACCTGAATACCGATAACCTTATGCGGCTTCAAGTCGAACAGCTGGAGAAGGAAAAGAGGGAGCGCGAATCTAGGTTACGCGTCATTGCCAAGCGGATCGACCACACTGAGCGTGCATACCGCCAGGAGGAGCGCCCGTTGCTAGCGCAGGACTACGAGCTGCAGCAGGCGAGCGACCGCGCGACATTTGAACAAATCCAGAAGGGCCGCATTGATGCCGCGGGGCTCGCACACAAACGCGATCTGGAGACGAAGAAGCGCCTTTCACAGATACTCCCAGAGTTTGAGGCACGCAAAGCGGTTATCTTAGAGAAGCGCAGAGCCGAATACGAACGCAAGCAGACAGCAGCACAGGCAAAGATTGAAGAGGAAAAGGCAAAGCGTCGTTCTGTGGTTCTCAAGGCGCGCGAAGAGGAGCATTTGCGCCAAGAAGCAGCAGAAAGGGCCGTCCGCGAAGCGGAGGAGCTCGAGCAGAAGAAGAGAGAAGGTATGTCGTGCTTGGCACACTCCGTCTTGTTTTCTGGTGCCGTTCTCTTTCTTATTTTTCCTTAACAGAGGAAGAGCGGGAGCGTGCGGAGGCAGAGGCTGCGAAGCGTGAAGAGGAAGCACGAATCGTTCGTATGCGCGAGGAACGCGAGATACAGCGTGCGGCGGATCTTGAGCGTATCAAGCTTCAGCAGCAGAGGGAGGAGGAAGCGGCCCGACGAGCCGAGGAGCGGCGCAAGCAGCCAGTCGCCGTCGCCGCCCCTGCGCAGGAAGCGTGGCGGCGATCTGGCGTACCTTCCGCCTCTACGCTTCCGCCAGCGCGCACCCCCCCGCGCTCCGAGAGTCCTGCACCGTCGGGCCCACCTAGGCTGTTCGGTCGCGGAGGTGCAGCTAGTTCGGGCTGGCGTACCCGTGAACAGGCCAAGAATGCGACGGCGGGTAGCCCTGCTCCTTCATCGGGTGCGCCTGAAGAGTCAAGGGATGATGGGTTCCAGACCGCGAAAAACGTTTGGAAGCCCTCGAGATTGCGAGGTCAGCAGTCATGATTCGTTCGTTTCATGTGTCATGTCTAGGACAGCGTATGCATTACTTTTCCCGATTCACTACTGGCTCTTGTGTGCTGCTACATTCACGTCATCATCTAAGATTACTGGATATTCCAAGCTGCTAATGGGAGATCACGAATAACAACAATGAGTGTAGTACAAATACGAGGTATAACTTAATATATAAGCGACGAGAAAAGTGCGCCCGGTGAGAAACAAGTCCAGTATAAATGCCGCTTTTGCTCAGATTGAAATGATTGAGGTCGTCAGTTTGTTCCTTTCCAAAGACGAATTGCGTGGGGTTCTATAATAAATGTTCAGGATCATTGCTTTTGCTCTTCTTCTTCCTCCGCTTCAAGCATCACCGCTATGTGCAGAAATCTCAATCAACCACTTGCCATCATTCGCGCAAAGAAAAAAAGAAAAAAAGGGGTCCTCGTGTGCAAACTCACCTCCCCAAGATGAATTTTGCATCGATGCGAGTACATCATGGTCATAGTCCTCCGACTCGGACGAGAACGACGAATCACGAAACACGGACAGGTCCCGTCTGTCCATCGTTCATTTGTTCCACACGTCGAATCAGCAGCAGCAGCAAAATAAACGCGAAGGGGTCAAACGTCAGCTTCAAAACTCAAACGAGGGATTGAGATGTGTACCGTAGGCCTAGGTCCGCCGAGAGGGCGCTCATATCGCTATACCGACGGTCGCGGTGAAGTCCCCTCGAAGAAGACGAGTAGTGACTGGAGGGCCCAGCACGGCCATCGCCGGCGCCGGCGCTGCCAATGGAGACCACGTCCGACGGGTCGAACTGGTCCCGCCGCGTGGGTGTGTCGGGCTCGGTCCGGCTCGTAGCAGCCGAGTGCGGCCTAGCAGAGGTGATGTCGCGGCTGCTCACGGGGGGCGGTGGCGTGGCCGGGGTGGTTGGGACGTCTTCGACCACGACAATCTCAGGCACGTCTTAAAAACGATGGGATGGGCCGGTCAGCGTGTGACACTGCCAAGAAGAATGAACATACCGTGTTCGGCGGCGGCGGCAGCGGCTTCTTGAGCTTGCCGCAGAGCCAAGAAGTGCCGTCGATCAGAAACACTTCCTAACAATGACCTGACGCGATCCAAATCTACGAGGTCGGCGACAAGTTTGTTGGTTTCTGCACGGATATCGAAGTCCTTCAAACTAATTTATTATGTCAGACACCATCCTACTGGCAAAAGGCTCATTCGATGGGGCTTACACAAGGGCCTCTTTATCAACAATCAGCTTGTGGTGGGCAAGGAGAAAGAGCATATCGGTGAACGATATTCCATTCTTCTGCTGGTGAATGATGATCGCTTCGTGGTACAGGCGGCTGAAGAGCTTGCGGCGTCTGCGGATATCCTTGTAGTCGATATTTGAAAGCGTAGCATTCAGCAGCTTGAGATCTACACCGTGGGAGGATCTCGTGCCAGGCCTCCACTTTAACTCGGGGTCTGTCGAATCCCTACAAGAAGCCAATATGTTCTGGACGTTGAACTCTGTGGGATAGATGCGAACTTCGAAGACACCACCCAATTTCTTCACGGGGGGGGGAGGTAAAAGTCAATCCAAAAACGAGGCTGGGTCCGACGGCAAAAACTCACTTTGAGAAAGGGGACTAGCCGTGTACGTCCCAAGAGTCCAGTCCTTTCGTTTGCGAATTCAGCCCAGACTTTCTTGAAAGCCCGCATCTCCTCTCGTGTTACCGCTTTCGAGCCGCCCGTAGTCTGATACACGTACGAAAAGTTCTCGACGACAAGACCTGCGTAGCGTAAGTTTCCAAGTATGACCGCGAGGATGTAATGTGGCTCACCAGTGAACATGTTCACAAAGATATACTGATGCAACATGATAAAAACAGACCGACGGGGTGGAGTGGGAGGGAGGAGAACGCACCATGCTCAGAATATTCCACGATATAAAAAGCGTGTAAGCCCAGCCAATGCTCCCGCAGTCCGAGTCATGCTCGTCCTGTGATGAAACGGTACATCTGGGGTACTTTATGGAGCTATACAGCCCCCGGTCAGAAAGAAAAGGCAAGGTGTGATTGACAAAAGGACGATCCGCTCACAAATCATGCATGTATTGATTCCAACCTTCGCTAAAGTTGGGTCAAGGAAGGTCAGACGCCAAAATGAACTCGACGAGAACTGGTGTGCGGTACGCACCCCGAGGTCATGAACGCGAGCATGACAAGCGCTTTACCCATCGTCGAATAGTTTTGGTTGCGAGTCTCGGCGGTGTTCCACTTGGTCATGCTGAACACTTCCACAAAGAGGATGCCGAAGAACATGAAAAGGATGACCCAGAGCGAGAGCAGACTGAAAATAACGGGCAAACTAGCGCTGAACGAACAAAAACGTTTCATCAGCAAAGATAAAAAAAATAGTCAACCGCTTTTGCAACGTACACGGCCGTCTTGAACAGCTTGTTCAGGCTGTTCATCCGCTGTACCAACTTGAACGCGATACTGACCAAGAAGAGCTTTTGAAGTTGTTCGATAAGGTAGCCGCTGGCGCCAATTCGCACCGAGACGGTCGTGAGCAGACTACCCGTGGCAACGACGACATCAAAGATGTTCCACCCGTTGGCGCGGAAGCTTCGCCAGCCGAGTCCATGGAAGCGCACAACGATGTCCACGACGTACATGAGGGTGACGAAGAGGAAGAAGTCATCTGGACAGTCAATCCATCAGTAAGACCGATTAGAGCAAATTAGGGGCAAATTTTCTAGATCTTACTCCTGACATCGTTGGTGATGGACCGTGGTGCAAAGGTTTGCGTCCTACAAGTCATCAGCATCCCACTCTTTCCTTTCACACGGACATTTGGGAATGCTCACATAAGCGCAATGATGTGGGCAGTAAACAACACGGTCATCATCCGCGACCACCAACCATGCTTGTAGACGGCACGGTCGAAGCACCAAGCCCTGAAGTCCTCCTCGGGTCGCGTTCTCGGCCTCTTAGACGGCCCCTGGCGCCTGATCAACTTTTGGAGGTCGATCCACTCCTTCTGCGGCTGCGTCAGCAGAGCAGTGCCCGTCTTGGCACTAAAGTTCCCAATGATGATACTGAAAAAGAAAGGCGGGGATAAAGTGCAGTCAGCTCAGCTTGAAAAAAAAAGGCACATATAAAAGCTAAGAACGAATGGGAATGCGGGAACTCACCTGACGAAGAGTGTGAGAATGACGACGGCACCGAGCAGGTTGTAGATAAGGAAAAAAACGGCGTTGACGAGCGACGCGTTGGTCTGCGGCTGTTGGTTAAGGCCCGTGATACTCGTCGCGGCGTTCATGACGTCGATCCATCCTTCGAGCGAGACAATCTCAAAGAGGATGAGCAGCGACGCGTGGAACGAGTCGAATGAGAACGTCGTCGACGGCGAGGGGTCGGCCCACACGCGAGGAACAAGGAACGAAAACGCGGGGTTGCCACCGCCGCCGCCTCCACCTCCACCACCTCCGCCACCACCACCGGCAGTGTTGTTGCTTGTTACGATGCTGTTCTGGTATTCGTTGATGCAGTCCGACATGCCCGTCGCGGTCCCGTCGTTGCATGTTTTTGTCAGCCCCGCAAAAATGGTGAGGCCCCAGACGGCGTAAGGGATCATGTAGAGCATGGCGAGCAGAGCCGCGTCAAAGATACGCATGATGCCCGAGATGATGAGCGACTCGAACGTGGAGCGCATCTTCTCGATCAGCGTGATCAGCTTGAGCGCGCGGAGCGCCTTGAGCGAGCGCATTAGCCGGTGAACGCTCCCGATGAAGATCAGGCCGGTCGCGACATTGACGAGGATGCCGACCATGATGAAAAAGTCGAGGACGTTCCAGATGCTGCGCACGTACGCATTCGGGGTAAAGAGGAATCCATCCGCGACGATCTTGATGACGAACTCCACCAAGAGCGCGAGCCCGAACGCGGCCTCGGCCATGTCGAACCAGGACCCGCGCACGCGCCCGTGCTCGGCGTAGTAATCTCGGCGATACAAGGGCGTCACGACCGACGCGACGGCGATGCCCGCGACGACGGTGAGGAGCAGGACGAGCTGGAAGATGGTATACGCGATCGTGGAGGTGCGCATTCCATTGATGCGTTCGCCGCCTGCCGGACGAACGAGCGACTGGCAGAACCGCCGCAGAGGATCCTTCTGGGAAAAAATCCAGAACGTCTTGTCGAACGTGGGGTGATCACGAATGAAATCGGCTTTCATAGCCTTGCGTTCGTCCAGGGCGTCGCTCCTATCTTCCGCCGCGGCGCCACTGTTGATGGTGGCGAGCAAATCCCTAATATCATAAGCGTGCTCAAGTTGGTGTTAAAGGTAACGTGGACAACACAACGTGACTCACAGATGCCGGTCCGTCTCTTCGTCGATGGGATTATGATGGTGGTGGTTGTCGTGATGGGAGCTACTGTAGTGACGTCCATGCCGAAGTGAGGTAAGAGGTACGTCGTTCGATTGCGTCTCACCAATGAAAAGCCGGTGAAGCAAGTTGAGCGACCTGTTCATGACGCGACGCATGGGCTGTCTGTTTGCCATCGTCTGGATCTATGCACGAACGCGTCAGAAACGCACCAGCCTGGAAATCAATGAAGAAAGAAGAGTAAGATAAAAACTCACACGAGTGGGCTGGCGCTCGGGCCTGGGAAGGCCATAGTCCTGCACGAGAGCTTTCCGCAGAGGCAGCACGAGGTTCGAGGGGAGCTCCTCCACGACGATCGCCCTCGGGGACGGCTTGAACCACCGGTACGGATTGAGCGTGTGGACCCACGGCGCCTAGCCTTATTGTCTGGCTCTTGCGTCTGGAGGTAAAGCTCGGTTTGGTGGCTCCGCTTAACCTCTTCGGCGACGTCAAAGTTCTCGTTGATGACGGCGATGAACATCTGCAGTACGATGACTAGAGAAAACACAACGCTCCGATCAGCGATCCCCGCTCTCTCTCTCTGCCAAAGAAAAGAAAAGGAGGAGGATGACTCAACAGTTTGCAAAGAAGAACCAGCCGGCGAAGAACAGGATCACGATCCACATCTGACCCAGGGGTTGCTCGGCCGAGATCGAGCTGTACAGGACGTTGGTCCAATTCTCGGACGAGAAGATCTGGTAGATGGCCAAGAAGGACGTGAATATCTCGCCAAAGTTCATCGCCTGGTTGCCCTGCAGATCCCCGCGGAGGATCTGCACCGCGAAGAGCGCGGTGAGGTAGTTGATGATCATGAGGAAGAGCACCATGTTCACCAGCCCGTTCATGTTGCCGAACACGGTGAGCAGCAGTGGGCGCATGCGCGGTATCTCGAGGATGACACGGTAGAACCGCGCGAGCTGGAAGACCGTCAGCCACGGGTACGCCGGCGAGTTGTGAACGGCCGGGATCTGGACGACCGTCGAGCCGATGGCGAGCACGAGGTCGAGGTAGTTGTGGCCCTGGACGAAGAAGCCGCGCCAGTCGGGCAGGTGCGCGACGAAGCGGACCATGATCTCGACGTCGAACGCGATCGTAAGCACCAACTCACCGATGTTGATGACCTGCGTGTGGGTCTGAGTCATGTTCACGTCTCGCGTGGCTTGGAGGACCAGGGACGCGAGAGCGAGGGCTACCCAACACCACCGCGTATGCTCATATACTTCCCGGACGATGTTCCTTCGCGCCGTACGGCGACTCGCGGCACCCATGTCTCATCTTGCTCGTCGACGATGGATTGAATGCTATAACAAAAAGTGAAAAAAAGGTTGACAACAAGGTACAGGTGACTACTCACGGGGCGGCACTGAACGCGCTCGATTGGGTTTCTGTTCTAATGGCGGAGAACGTATTCGTGATCACGGCGACGAACAAGTTGATAAGCCAAAAATTGAGGACGACGATACAAACGATGAAAAAGAAGCAGGATACGAAGAACTCCGAGTCGATGACAGAATACATCAACTGTGACCACTACAACGTGCGAAGATGACGTCAGTTCACCGTGGGCCTGGTGATAAGGACATGCTCACTCCGTTGGCGGAGGCCACGATAAATACTTGCACGGCGGACTTGTAGATGGTGTCAAAGCTCTCGACGTTATTGTCAGGATTGGTAGTTTCCTAAATGCGGCGACACCTTCAACAATACCGTCCCTCTACCACCACCACCAGGGTGACGAGACACAGCACAGACCTGGCAAACCTGACCAACAGGACAGATGTAACCCTTTATAGTACCGTTATTCCCGTTCCGAGTGAGATAAGGCATTTCGGAGAGACTGTCCGGGTCGATGTAACCCCCGCACATATGGTTGAGCGATGTTTTAACCTCGCCAAGGGTCGGCTGCAAATAACACGACCGGGCCATCGATCCATCGAACGACTGGGTGCCGATGATCCTATATATAGGGGGCAAAACATGAGGAAGGGAGCCCAGTCTGCTACTCGCGCAGAGACGAGAGGAGTACGTACGAGAACAAAGTCATGGCAAAAAGCACAAAATATGCCACGCTGGCGAGCAGCGGGCGCGCTGTCTTGAGCGAGCGCAAAATGGTCTGTCATGCCGTGAGCACCCGACGCGCTAACGCATGTTGCTTTGCGTCACTCACCGTCGTACCGGACGTGATCGTCAGCAGCCTGGCCGTCCTCAACACGCTCAGCGCACGAAATAGGCCGATGTGATACGTCCCCCGCTCGACGCCCGTCTGCGCGAGCACAAACGTGATCCAAAAGGCTACGATCGACACGGCGTCAATGCGCGTCCAGCTGTGACGGAGGTAGGGCAGGTTGCGGCGCGTGATGCCGCGCGCCAGGTTGATGCTGAACTGGAAGGGGAGCATGAGCATATCTTGTTGCTGCTGTTGCTGTGAGTACGCGGTGTGGACTGTCACATTCGAAGATGATGACGGCGTCTTCTCGAGGAGCGGCGCTGCGGTGTTGGTTTGCCTGCGAGGCGGTGCGCGGTGGTGGAGTTGAGGAGGGTTACGGTGGAGGTGGCGGCTGACGTCGCGCCGGCGGAAGAGAAGGTATCGTATCTCGGAGGGCGATTGGAAAGCGCGAAAACTTGCGTGATATTGCCTGAAAAACTCCGGAGGCGGTGTAGAAGAGTACCGCTGCGGCTGAGTTGGTGGTAGGATGTGTAGAGGTGGAAGGGGCGGGGCGAACGAGTGATGCGGTCGTCATGGGATATACTGAATTGTCGATCGAAGCAGAAGCGAAGATAGAACCGATGGGGACGTCGGGGTCAAGGATGAGTCCAGAGACGCACATTCGTGCGCATGCCTCGAAGCTGTGGGAGGCGTCAGTAGGCGAGAGGGAGAGAGCAAGCGTGGAGGACGTTCCTAAAGAAAATAAAGAGAGCAAAGATGACATAATCCTCCCATGAATGAAAGAAACCGACAACTTGAGGAGGCGTTGCGGTAGGACTAGAGAGGATGAGGGTGGGAGATGCTTGTATGGTTAGCAAAACAGTGTAAAGGACAATCGAGCAAAGAATGGCGGGTTCAGTCCACCTGCGCAACGATATCAGACCAAGATGGAAGGGGAGATATAAATAGAAAACGCACGGGAATATGAGAAAGTGGTACATGACACGCCGAACGCGACTCATCGGCTCGAATAAGCCTAGCGTTCGTCCGCGCAGGGGTAAAGCCATCCCCAAGTCAGTAAACGGCTCATCGGAGTTGTCCACCGCATCATCGTCTACGGGGGGGTGGCCATCACCGCCGCTCAAGCGGATATGGTCGTTAAGGCCAGAGCCGGCGATGTTGGCGACGCGCCACGAGACGCGGCGAATACCCTGTGAGATTCTCTTGAGGGCGGTCCCGGAGCGATGGAGGGGGGAGAGGTTAGCGGTGTAACGTTGGGTGCGATGTCGCGTGGCAGAGGGTGGGGTGGCATCAGCGACGTTGTGTTCAGAATCTGTTCGCCAGTCGTCTTCGTCCTTGGTTGGTTTTAAGTGCACGTTTCCGGTGAGGTGTGCGGTGTCGCCGTCCAAGGTGGAGTTGCTGGACTCGCGTCGGGAGGAGATGAGGGAAGTGGTGGAGTCGCGGGCGCGGGGGTTGTTGGAATAGGTGAAAGGTTCTGGGTCGTAGACCGAGGTGGCCGCGGGGTGATATGAGTCGGGGGTGATGGGGAGGGAGTCGAACGGGTCGTCGTCAAGCGCAGAGGCAGAAGGGATAGCACTGGGACGGGAGGATGGACCGGGATGGTTATCGACTGTCATGGCGAGCGAGTCAAGACGAAGGGGGTCTTGCGCAACGTCGACGGTGGTCCAGCTCAGTCTGCGCCTGGTAAAACTGTTGCGGCCGTCAGCGGAGGAGAGGAGGAGGGAGAACCGGGAGTGACGGCTGCGGGGGCGACGAGTTCTACGGCAGATGAGGAGGAGGTGTGAGTAGTGGAATCGTGGGCGGTGTCGATGGACATGGCACCATGCAGTGCAGTGACTGGGACTGGGACGGAGGGAGGAGAGTCAGCGAGGATGTAGCGAAAACGAAATCATGAAATGAAAGAGCAACTCGGCCACCCCGGAACCAGCTTTCCGACCCGCAAGCCTTGGCCTTCTCGGGACCGAGTTATCATCTTGACTTGCAACGCCCATCATCACCCCTCTCTTCTCGGCGCTCATCTTACCGTACACCTCGACTCCGGTCTTGCCGTATCCTCTGCCATTGACCAACTTAATTCACATAAACGAGACTGCATTATCCACCCACTCCTCGTTGCTCTGGCGCCAATCCTGGTCCTAAGGAGATCGCGATCATGATGGTGATCACAAGGTGATCAGTCAGAGGTACAGTACCGGAAGCGGCGTCTGTCACGGACGCGCGTCGTGTCGTAAAAATATCGCACGGAAAATAGCGACTTGCAGAACGCAGATCGGAGGGCAGTGAGCGCTAATCATGAGCAGGGCCGGCCAGCGTCTCCAAAAAGGTAAGAGAAAACCATGACAATGGCCAACACAATACTGCCAGACCTGGCCATGGACGGCATGTTCAAGAAGCGCCTTGGACCACGGGCCACAACACTAGTCTGATAGACACCAAATTGAGGCGCAGAGGGTCCAGCCCCACCACCAACTCCTGCACTAGGTCCGAATGCGCCGACCGCACAGCGCAAAGCGGCACTCCAGCAGCTCGAGTCATCCAGAGCCAGGCATAATCTATCGTGTGGGTAGATCCGTGGCGCTCTACTCCTAGGGACCCTCCACATACCTGTTCGTATCGCATGGCTAGACCCGGCTAAAGAGCTAGCCTGTACGAAGTGCGTAAACTAGGACGACACAATAGGATCTGGAGGCTAGGAAAGCTTTGTCTGGAGGGAATCTTCACCTCGTGTCTTCTTCCCTCGGTTCTCCCCTTCTATAAGGCTGGCTTTTTGGCACTACTACTTCACTCACCCCTCCCATTCGCCAATCGAGACGGCACCGGCCCGCCGTCGCGATACTACGATTTACTCAGGCCCCGCCGCCATGGCCCCAACCAACCCATGGAGCACATCATTAGACCAGGAAGTGGTGCTGGTGGTGGCGGTGGCGGTGGCGGCTGCGGCGGTTGTGTGCCACTTGGCGGTACGTGTCAAATCTACTGTTTTGTATGTAACATTTTCATTTATACACGGATTTCGCCACCATGCAGTGATGCCGGCGGTAAGGAGTCGATCGGTATGAATATATACCTGGAGGCTACTGTACGAAGCACGGCTTTGGCACTCTAGCGACGAATCTACCGCACCTGCCTAACTTCTGGCAGAAAAGAGGCGAAACAACTCCCTAACAACAACCTCTCGAAACCACTGAATAGGAAAAAAAAACAGCGGAAATCGATCGACGAGGGTAAGAGGGGGATTTCACATTGTCCTGCACCGGACACATGTAACTTGCCTTTTTCCAAAGTCTTTGAAATGGACGATAGTCACGAGCAATGATACTACATAGGGATTAACGAAAAAGGGGCACGGGTAGAAAACAAAAGCGAGATGTTGACCACGACGACGACAGGTACGGGAGGCGAGTACGATACGGCAGAAAAATGGCACAGGATACAGTTGGCTCTGGCTTACAGTGGCGGTGGTGGTCCGTGGCGGCACGAAGATGAACCAGGAAACCGGCAGCTGCACAGCCCGGCGAAGCTACGACATCGAACCAGGAAGCGTCAAGCAGAGGAGGAATGGGGATAGGGGGTGAAATCAAACCAAGCGAAAAGCATGTCAGAGAACTGCGCGATGCGTCCTTTCTATCCTCCATAATGAAACGTGGTTGGCACTTCGCCCCAGTTGATGGACGAAATTTTGAAACCCGCTCGGTGGGCCTGAAACACACCGCGTTACCGCAAACTGCGAGATACGAGCCAATTGTCGTGCATAAGTACAGTACCACTAGACCCGGTACGGCAGCAGCACCCAGTCATCTGGCAAATGGCCACCGTACGCCCGCCTACAACGCGCGGCCAAATAACGTGCTCTTCACCGACATATCGTCCAGGTAGGTGGGTTATCGAGCCCATTACACTGCCGTATGGTCAGGGTCACCAGGAACGTGTTCAAGTTTCTCGGGGGACATTGTCACGATTGCAACCTTTTGCGCGTGGTTTTTCTGAGTACTCGTGGAGGAGCCAACGTAGTGCATAACGTAGAGCTTGTGTCATTTGGGGGGCGGCGAGATCTCTCTCTCGAGGATGGTGTCGCGTCGCGAGACAAGCGGGCCAAAGCCGAGACCGTGGGGCCTGCGGCAGGGCGGATGGCCGCGTGCCCGGCCGGCGGATCTGACCCTCTCCCACACCCCACACAATCGGTATGTTGAATAGGAAAACAACTGGAAATTCGAGGACAACCTCTATTATAGCACGACGAACAAATGCAGATTATTGCTTCAAGTCGGGATAAAGCACGTAATAGAATGCCCCACGCACATCACGCCAATAATCTACTCCCGGAACCGAGCTTGCGAATACAGGAGGGCAAAGATCCACCCGAAGCATGCGGAGCACCAGATGAAGGTCAGGTGAAGTGGTCCCATCGAGATAGCGCATCAACGCAAGGACGTCGCTTGACGGGGTTGATACACTTGGTGGCAGTCTTCCTTTACGCAGTGCATCCCAAGTGAGGCGGCGTTCATCCTGGTCATTTGGGGCCTTGCGGTTGCGGCGGCTCCTCTTTGCTGATAGATCGGGATGAAGCTCTGGTTTGAGTAGACTACCATCATCATCTACGTCCCGTTTCGAGGCAGGATGTCTGTTCATCAATGTCCAATATCCATTGCGAAGAAACTAAGTTTCTTGCGAGCTTCGCTGACTTGTCGCGATTTAGTTTTAGAGAACGATCCAAAATTGGTTTTGTTCAAAGCTTCGACATCAAGGTAAATTTTATTAAAACGAGGGCACAATCCCTCGATAATGTTTCTGCGGGGTGTCTTCGTAAGACTGCGGACAGCTCGCCGACCAAGGTACAGATGTCGGAGACAGGCAAGCTTTCCTTTGCCACCACGATCCATCTCCGTATGCTGGTCAGAGACCCTCGCATACTCTCTGTCAGGTCAATGTTCGTGGAATTGCAGCATTTGATGGCTAGGTAGAGAAGCACCCAAAAAAATGACTCCAGATCATCTGAGGGAACGGATCGGACCCGCGTAGTAGATAACATATAGTAGTTAGTATATACACACTCTAGTTTCTTACACAGGCACGACACATGCTAACACATTCAGTAGCTAGCTCATGTACTCAACTAGCTCGTACCATAGCCTTGGGCCTAAAGCCTGCACTTGGATAATATCAGACGTGTAGAGTAGCCGTCATCTCAGCTATTGTGCTATACGCGCGAAACTCAGATAGTACTGTTGTCCGTAGGCAACACACGCGCATCCGCGATCCCTCGCACACTATCCATCATCTTGGCGTATTCATATCTGGCACAGAAACCAGCCGCATCGATCATTCGATCGCATGTGTCAGGAGTGAATTTGAGTGGGGAGTGCCCGTTCGAAATTAGAGGGACTTGTAAACTCATGCGCTGGCCAGATTGCACTGCTGCTTTTTGGACGCACAAGAATTCTCTCACGAACATGGGCTCGATGGCCTTTCATCATTCAACGTTTTTAACGCGTGTTCGCGTAGCGTAGAGGTGGACAAGAGTAACTCTTTGAGTGCCAGTGGGCGACTCCCATGTCCAGTAATTCCCCTTGTCCCTCCCACCAATGGAGACGTCTGACACAAACACGAGTATACCTTCAGAGAGAGCAGTGCATTCGAGCAAATTGGGACGTGATGTGGCAGGAATCAGATCGCAGCGCTCATCTGGCCTTGGCACGCCTAGTACGACGTGCAGCCAAACGAGGTGCTCTTCACTGCACTGGCATGGCCTGGATGAGTTTGTCGAGATACGGCCGTTCGATCATCATAAACACGACCCAGGATCTCTCGAATCGTTCTCTGCACGATACTTCAAAGCCTTTTGAGTGTACTGGTCATGGTGGGTGAAGAGATCCATCGAGGATTCGGATAGCCTCGTGTGTATGGCATACGGTACATGCTTGCACCTGTGATAAACAACTGGGCCAAGCGATGTTTCCCAGCCATGGGCTGCCAAGCATACCTCTACCCACCAGCCTAGCATCACGTCGCACCTTTTTTTTGTGCGGATCAACGCGTAACATATGTCGTTGTCGTTCGTAGCCGATAATTCAATGGTGCGCTCGACCGCCGGGTTCGCCCTCTTTTTCACTGCTCCTCTGTGTGTACTGTACCTCTTGTTGAAATCGAGCTCGCGCGCTCATCGTAGTTTCGCGCCTATTTTAGCATGCTTTTATTTTCTCACTGACAGTCATTGCAATTAGGATAGTATATATAGTTTTGTACCTAGAGTCTGGGTAGGGTGCGCGTTTGCCCACTCCGAACCGGCAATATCACTCGTTTTCTCCTGGCGCGCGCGCCCCGTTTTTCCAACACTTATACTGTACACCCAAAGTCGAATTTTGGTGCGCCACCACGCATTGAGAGCCCGGTTATTGATTCACGCCCCAGGCGAGTAAAAACGAAATTAGTGTGAAAGAGGGAAATCCACGTCAGCATGCAGAAACCAGGCTGCTTTCTGACCTTCTCGCCACAATCGGTGGGCTGAGTGAGCAAACGAGTGTGCATTCAAGTACAACCTCTGTTATTAGCGCGACGGACAAACAAACTAATGTTTCAAATTAGGACAAGCATGTAATAGAATACCCAGTACATATCATGCCAATTTACTCCCGGAACGGACCTTGCTACTCCGGGAGGGCAAAGATCCACCCGAAGCATGCGGAACGCCATATGAAGGTGTGGTGAAGTTGGGCCCGAGGCGATGACCCATCAACGAAGGGGGTTTCCCTGACGAGACTGATACAGTTGGTGGCAGTCGCCCTTTACGCCATGCATTAAATGTGGTGCGGCCTCCATCCTGGTCATTTGGGGCCTTGCGCTTGCGGCGATTCCTGTCCGCCGACGGATCGGGACGAAGCTCGGTCTTCAGTAGGCTGCCGTCATCAGCCACGTCCCATTCCGAGGCAAGGTGTCCGTTGATCATATCCAATATCCATTGCGAAGAACTAAGCTTGTTCCGAGCGTCCTTGACTCGTGGATCTCGCTCCCGCTTGGCTTCATAAGACAGCTGAGCGTGGGGGTCTAAACTAGTATCTATTGAGGTATAGCGGTAGAAATCACGGAGAAGGGTGCGCAATTCCTCGATGATGTCACAGCAGGGTGTCGCAACGAGACTATAGACAGCTGGCGGGGCAAGTTCCACCTCTCGAACACAGCTAAGCTTTCCTTTGCCACCCTTGACATTGCCATGATGATCCAGGTCCGTGTGGTAGTCGAAGACAAATTGCATCGACTCTGAGAGATCTACTCTCCTAGTGTTGCGGCACTTCACCACAAGGTAGAGAAGAACCCAGAAAAACGATTCCAGGTCATCCGATACTTCGTGTGGCCCGGTCAAAGGATCACGTAGACGAGTGATTGATATGAACTGCCATGTCCCCTGCAAATCAATCAAATTAGAGAGCCATTCCTGACGAGATAGTAGTTCGTTACCGTGCGCGAATGTACCCTTGGCTTCTCATCCTCGTCCTTTGTCACTTTCTTTGAAAGATCCCAATCAATCAATATCCCACTTCCACTTTCAGTAATCAGAATGTTCGCCGCGCTCACATCCCGATGTAAAATATGAGCCCTTTCGTATGCGGCTGTATGAGCTGTCCCAAGCCTTCAACCACGGGATAATCCATTAGGCAACAACATTGCTTACCTACGATAGCATCCCGAATCACTTCACAAAGTTGTCGAGTCGAATTAAACGTGCTCAGTGGCTGCCCAAGCGTCTCCAATACCAGTCGGTAGTGCACATATGGATTGACCCGTGGTCGACCGGGACACCATTCATGTCCATGTCTTGACCCTTTCACATAGTCTTGCGTCTTCGTCCTTTGTGAGACAACAGGAATGGTATCTGCATATACGAGTGATAAAGGAACATCACCCGCTCGACCTAACACTGGAATGTTCGGCACCTCCGCCTCGTGTAACTCTCGATAGACATCCCCTTCCTTTGGGATTCCAGGAAGATCCGTACGCCAGAAGTCCTTCAGATACACTAAATTCGAGGATGCGACATCATAGGCGATATATCCAAAAGTGGAGCGACCAAAAAGTGAGTCGGTATGCCATATCGCACTCGGTGTGATGTAACACTTCAGCTCCCCGTCGGTGGCGTGATCGTCATGGACCAGGATCTTGTGAAGGTCAAACCTTTGTACATTCTCCAGTCCTTTATATGTTCTCAGCTTCGAAAGTGCTGCCTCGGCTTCGTCATCCCCCACAGAGGTGACAGTGGTGTCATAACCACGATCAACATCCGAAAGGAAGTTCAGCCTCCACAAGAACTCGAAAAGTGTGTCGGGCTCCTTTGCCCAATCGAATGACTCTGAGTAGATCACCCCGCTACGGTCCCACCGAAGAAGTCGACCCATGTCACCGAAAAGGACGATAGCGAACGAGAATACACGAAATTGAGAACGATGGAGGGCAGAGGCGTAGGATAATAACTGGCCACAGACATTATAGGAAGAATTCGTCCACTTGATGTGGCTTTCCAAGTCACCGTCGATTTCGTCCTCGGATTCCATCTTGGTGAGACTGCGGAAGATGTCATCATTACTGTTCTTGTTCTCGATCCACAAATCGACCGTCTTCCAGTCTAGGAACCGCTGGCTCGCGGGCCCGTCGGAGGGACAATCAGAATAAATGGAGATGTCTGGTTTCAGAGGAAATGGTCCATCTTGACGAGTAGTCGTATTGATAAATTTGAGATTCGGACAGAGACCTGATTTTTCGATTGCTCCGATCTGTACCAAGTGTGAGCGCGGATACCCTTTTGGATCTATAGTAGAAGTGGCTCACAAATTGGTCCTCATTTCGTGAAGCAGATGGGAGGATAAAATCAATTACATTTGTTGGTCGTGGTTCATTTGCTTTTGGGATGAAATCAGATAAGAATTGGACGATGGGCATGGGCCCGACGAATTTCTCGCATGCGTCTTGTGTCATATGCTTATAGCGTAGGGAGGCCCTCGGTGGCGGCGGTGTGGAAGAATGGGTTTGACTTCCGGGAAGGTCACGCTTGAGAGGGGTTGTTTTAGACAAATTACTGCCGGTAGAAGGGCCTTGGGAGCTAGGAGGGGTAATGGGACGGGACATGTTCGATTGTGAGATGAGACGAAGACAAGGTGGTGAAGGTCAAATGAAAGAATCACGCACCGCTGGCTATATATATTCTCTATGGTTGAATCTGACGTGATAATAAGATTCCTGGTTGAGGGGCAGAGTGATTATCGATGATGTGGTTGTGCGCCTGTGTTCGTGTGTCCACATTGCATTTGTTGGCCAATGTCGCGTCGCGTAACTTGAATCGGATAGACGTACGGTCACGTGGACTGCGTTCTTGAGTTGACATGACGTAAGGCAACCCCAAGATCGATTGTGTGTCGGTCGCTTCCCCTGTGACATACATATAGCGCAGCTGGGGCGATATGCTCTTGTTAAGCGATGGGTGACTGTAACTCCCTACAGGATGCCGCCACTAAGTTATCAGGCCTTGCGTTGGTGGTCGATTCAGAGGGTGAGAAGAAAGGCAATGCCGATTAAATGGGTGTCTATATATGGTGTGGACGGCTTCTCGTGTCCGTCCTCGGCTTCGAAAGTGCTGCCTCGGCCTCATTATCTTCTACAGAGGTAAGGTTTTATGCCTCCATGGACATCCAGAACTCGAGAAGCGTAACAAACCGATTCAATTGCATAGCTTGTTAGCCAAGGTATAAGCATCTAATTGGCTACAGCCTGAAGTTGATTGATCCGCCATATGCACCGGTCCAGCGTTCCTCCTCTTTCCCCGCTTTCATGGAATGCTTCACCACCATAGGTCCTGTTCTTTACCAACATGTCATGGCCTTCCGGTCTATGGCTGTCAGAGGTGACTGCCCTGTCGTTATCCAGAGTTATGACGGAAATCTCCCGTTCCTGATACTATCCATCGTCTTGACGAACAACCTGTGTTGGTGTATTCATATCTGGCACAGAAGCCAGACGCCTCGATCGCTTGTGAGAGTAATAGATGTGAGTGGGGAGTGCCCGTTCGAAGTTAGAGGGACTGGTAAATTTATGAGCAGGCCAGGTTGCCCTGTTTGTTTTTTGGAGGCAAGAGAGAGCACTGATCAGAAATGCACTTGAGCAAATTGGACGTGGTGCGGCAGGAATCAGAGCGCGGCGCTCATTTGGCCATGCTATGCCTATAACATGCAGCCAAACCAAGCGCTCTTCACTTCGCTGATATGGCCCAAGTGGGTTTATCGAGCACGCTACACGGCCGTCCCATCACCATGAACACGACCAAAGCTCTTGTGAGCGACTATCGCGATTGCATCATTCGCATCATTCTCGATACGTTACTTCAAGGATTTTGAGTCTACTGGTCATGGAGGAGCAGCCCATTTTCTGGGTGAAGAAATCCCACTGAGGACTCGGATAGCCTTGTGCCTATGGCTTACATGCGTGCACCCGTGGCGAACAGTGGGTCAAACGTTGTTCCACAATCATGGGCGCTCGAGCATACCTCTAGTCGCGGGCCCAGTATAACGTCGTGCCACTATTAATTATTTTTATGGGGGCGGATATCGCATGCGCCGCATATGTCGTTGTCACTCGTATAGCTAAGTGTTCAATGCTGCGCTCGACCGCCGGGGTCGCCCTCGTTTTCAGTGCGCCTCTGTGTGCACTTATATACCCAAAGTCGAATTCTGGCGTGCTGCCCTGCCCTGCAGTTATAGCCCAGTCATTGGTCCACGTCGTGCCCCAGACGAGTGACAGCGCAATCAGTGTGAAAGAGGTAAATTCACGTGGGCGTGCAGAAACCAAGCGGGTTTCTGACCTTCTCGCCACAATAGATAGGTTGAGTAAGGAAACGAGTGAACATTCAAGTACAACCTCTATTATAGCGCGATGGACAAATAAACTAATGCTTCAAATTAGTACAAGCATGCAATAGAATACCCAGTACAGATCATGCCAATTTACTCCCGGAACGGAGCTTGCTACCGCCGGAGGGTAAAGATCCACCCGAAGCATGCGGAGCGCCAGATGAAGGTGTGGAGAAGCTGGGCACGCGGCGATGACCCATCAACGAAGTGGGTCTCCCTGACGAGGCTGATACACTTGGTGGCAGTCGCCCTTTACGCAATTTATTAAATGTGGTGCGGCCTCCATCCTGGTCATTTTCGGCCTTGCGCTTGCGGCGGTTCCTCTTCGCTGATGAATCGGGACAAAGCTCAGTCTTGAGTAGGCTACCGTCATAAACCATGTCCCATTTCGATGCCAGGTGTCTGTTCATTATGTCCAAAATCCATTCAGAAGAACTGAGCTTCTTCCGAGCGTCCTTGATCTGTGGATCTCGCTCCCGCTTAGCTTGATAGGACAACTGAGCACGCGCAGTTAAACCGGCCTGGGCATGGAGGTAAAAGTGACAGAAAAGGGTCCGCAATTCCTCGATGATGTTCCTGCAAGGAGTGTCGACGAGATCCTCGACAGTTAGCGCGCCGAAATACACGCCTCGGACACAGCTAAGTTTTCCGGTGCCACCTGTGACATTCCCATGCTGATCCATGTCCGTGTGGGAATCGAAGACCGATCGCATCCACCCTGAGAAATCATCCCCCGTAGTGTTGCGACATTTCACCACAAGGTAGAGAAGCACCCAGAAAAAAGATTCCAGGTCATCCGATACTTCGTGTGGCCCGGTCAAAGGATCCAGTAAGCGCGAAATTGATAAGAATTGCCATGTTCCCTGCAAATGCATTCATTTAGAGAGCCATGCATAACGAGTGAATAGGTCGTACCGTGCGCGAATGTACCCTTGGCTTCTCATCCTCGTCCTTCATCACCTTTTTTGAAAGATCCCAATCAATCAATATCCCACTTCCACTTTCAGTGATCAGAATGTTCGCCGCGCTCACATCCCGATGTAAAATATGAGCCCTTTCGTATGCCGCAGTATGAGCTGCGACGAGCCCTCAACCATGAAGAAATCTGACAGGCAATGAGATTGCTCACCTACAATAGCATCCCGAATCACTTCACAAAGTTGTCGAGTCGAATTAAACGTGCTCAGTGGCTGCCCAAGCGTCTCCAATACAAGTCGGTAATGAACAAATGGATTGACCTGTGGTCGACCGGGACACCATTCATGTCCATATCCTGACCCTTTCACATAGTCTTGCGTCTTCGTCCTTTGCGAGACAACTGGAGCGGTATTTGCATATACGAGTGATAAAGGAACATCACCCGCTCGACCTAGCACTGGAATATTCGGCACCTCCGCCTCGTGTAACTCTCGATAGACATCCCCTTCCTTTTGGATTCCAGGAAGATCCGTACGCCAGAAGTCTTTCAGATACACTAAATTCGAGGATGCGACATCATAGGCGATATATCCAAACGTGGAGCGACCAAAAAGTGAATCGGTATGCCATATCGCACTCGGTGTGACATAGCACCTCAGTTCCCCGTCGGTGGCGTGATCGTCGTGGACCAGGATCTTGTGAAGGTCAGACCTTTGTACGTTCTCCAATCCTTTATATGTTCTCAGCTTCGAAAGTGCTGCCTCGGCTTCGTCGTCCCCCACAGAGGTGACAGTGGTGTCATAACCACGATCAACATCCGAAAGGAAGTTCAACCTCCACAAAAACTCGAAAAGTGTGTCGGGCTCCTTTGTCCAATCGAATGACTCTGAGTAGATCACCCCGCTACGGTCCCACCGAAGGAGGCGACCCTTGTCACCGAAAAGGACAATAGCAAAGGAAAATACACGAAATTGAGAACGATGGAGGGCAGAGGCGTAGGATAATAACTGGCCACAAATGTTGTAGGAAGATTTCGTCCACTTGATGTGGCTTTCCAAGTCACCGTCGATTTCGTCCTCGGATTCCATCTTGGTGAGACTGCGGAAGATGTCATCGCTACCGTTCTTGTTCTCCACCCACAAGTCGACAGTCTTCCAGTCTAGGAACCGCTGGCTCGCGGAGCCGTCTGAGGGATAATCGGAATAAATGGAGATGTCTGGTTTCAGAGGAAATGGACCATCTCGGCGAGAAGTGGTATTGATAAATTTGAGATTCGGACAGAGACCTGATTTTTCGATGCTCCGATCTGTACCAAGTGTGAGCGCGGATACCCTTTTGGATCTATAGTAGAAGTGGCTCACAAATTGGTCCTCATTTCGTGAAGCAGATGGGAGGATAAAATCAATTACATTTGTTGGTCGTGGTTCATTTGCTTTTGGGATGAAATCAGATAAGAATTGGACGATGGGCATGGGCCCGACGAATTTCTCGCATGCGTCTTGTGTCATATGCTTATAGCGTAGGGAGGCCCTGGTGGCGGCGGTGTGGAAGAATGGGTTTGACTGCCGGTAAGATCACGCTTGAGAGGGGTTGTTTTAGACAAATTACTGCCAGTAGAAGGGCCTTGGGAGCTAGGAGGGGTAATGGGACGGGACATGTTCGATTGTGAGATGAGACGAAGGCAAGGTGGTGAAGGTCGAATGAAAGAATCACGCACCGCTGGCTATATATATTCTGTATGGTTGAATCTGATGTGATAATAAGATTCCTGGTTGAGGGGCAATGATTATCGATGATGTGGTCGTACGCCTGTGTTTGTGTGTCCCCATTGCATTGTTGGCCAAGCCGCGTCGCGTGACTTGGATCGGATACACGTACGGTCACGTGGACTGTCACTCCTTCTTCAAGTTGACATGACATAAGGCAGCCGCATAAGGCAATCCCAGGATCGATTTGTGTGGCGGCGGCGGGTGGGGCACGCAGTTCACTTGATCGCATCGCCAGACTTGACAGAAAATCTATATGGCACAGCCGTGACGACATGCTCAACCCCTGAGCTATGCACCCAAGGTAGTTGAGATACCTCATGATCAACGAGTACTTTGTTGAACGATGCGTGACTGTGATTTGTGCCGCCACTAACATTATCGAGGATTCTACGGTAGAACACGTAGGGACGGGTGAGAAGAAAGGCATTGCCGATTGAATGGGTGTCTACTGGGTCTCCATTACCAGCTATAGCTAAAGGCTCGCGCCAGTACCCCGTTCCTGAAATAAGGCAACCCGAAACTGAACGTCACATGCCTACGGTAGACCGATTGTAAGTGGCCTCGTTGGCTCCAGGTACTCGCTCGCAGTACAGTTAGCACTTTCTGGGAATCAGTTCCTAGAAATGATCGATCCACACCTCCGATTCAGCCTCCCGGCGCGGCCCTGGCCAACCCACTGGCATGGACAACTCCAGTAGACTAGTAAGCTAGTATACAGTGGTGTGGTTGTGCCAGGAGGCGGTGGCGGTGGCGTTTGGTGGCGGCTGCGTGCCCGTGCCCAGTTGGGGTACGTGTTCTGATCTACTGTTTTGTATGAAACACATACAGCCATACGCAGAATTCGCCACTTATTCAGTAACGCGCCGGTGCTAAGGGGTTAATCGGTGGGGACCTGGAGGCCTGCTGTACTATACTGGAAGATATGACAGCATCCGACCGACCGACGACCGAGAAGCAGCGAAACGAGTCTCTCGAAGCAGCAAAGGAAGAGGGAAAAAAAAACGGAAGTCATATTCAAATCGATCGACGAGGGAGACAGAGATTTCATATACTGTACTGTACTGGACACATGCCTTTGTCACGAGCCATGATACTACACAAGGGCAGTAACGAAAAGCCGGAAAAAAAAAAGCACAGGTGGAAAAAAAAAAGGCGAGACGTCGACCACGACGAGGACAAATATGGGAGAAGATGTGAGTGCATGTGAAGTATACAAGAGCAAAACAAAAACAAAAACAAAAGGGTTGATCCTAGAAACGAGACACGACAGACATATGCATAAATCGACGACGACCGGAAACGCTTGAGAGAGAATTTGGTGGCAAGGGATTCGACGGTCAACGCCCAGCAAGCAAGTAAAAATTCGAATCGAGGATCGAAGTCCGATGTCGAAACGACGGGAAAGCGAGTACGGCAGAAAGTGGCAGGGCAGGACGCGGTCGTAGCTGCAGATTATACTTACAGCGGCGGTGGTCGGTAGTCGGTGGCGATGGCGACGCCGGCACCGGGAGCTGCACGACCCGGCGAAGCTACAATGCGACATCAAACCAGGAAGCCGCCGAGCAGAGGAGGGGAGGGTGTGAAACCACGGGAAAGGGTTTTTTTTTTTGCAAGCATGTCAGAGACTGGGGAATGCGTCCGTCCTATCTATCCTGCAAGAAGAAATACTGTATATCAGCCCTGGCTGCTGGGGCGGGGCCAAAAAGTACGCACCTTGTTGCCGCAACAAAGACCTCTTTCCGTTCATTCATACCATTTGATTCATTTCAAAAAATAAAATCCAACGAAAATCTCTCGGCGTGAACAGCAAGCAACACAACGAACGATCCGATCAGAGGTCAACCGACGTCCAATGGAGCCTCACGGATCGAGCTTCTCCCCGCGAGCGAGCACGCGGACAACCTTGCTCGGCTGCGCGACCACGTCCATCATCGCCTTGACCGCCGGAGGGCGCTCGACCATTCCCCCGCTGCCGCCTTTAGTCGGGTTATACTCACCACGGCCACGATAATGATGGTAGTGGTGGTGGCCATGGGCGGGTCGACGATCTTCCGGCGACACGCGGCCGCCATCTGAACCAGGGAACGGGGGCACCTCGAGTACGGCGAGACGCGCACGGCGCGCCCAGTACGCGACGAGGGTGCCTGCGGCGCGCGGTTCGTGCCTGTGCTGTTGCGCGTTGTGGGGATGAGGCGCAGGGAGCGGAACGGGCGATGCTGGCGCGGGCTCGGGGTGCTGCTGCGACGCATCCCCTCCCGCCGCTGCCATTGCTGCACCAGAAGACTGCTGCTGATGCTGTTGTTGTTGGGCGAGGGTGGCGAGGACGACGCGAGGATGGGCCGTGTCGGCATGCTCCGTCTCCCACTGCGCACAGCAGATGGTGCGGCGGACCCATTCGGGCGACGGAGACACCGATGATGGCACCGCGGCGGCGTTGTTGGGGGTGCTGGCGGTGGTGGGGTCCTCGTCAAAGGCGATCTTATCCCAGAGGACGAAAGCGGCGTCTTGCTGCACGCGTACGCGGGGGTTGGTGCCCACCTGTGACTCGAGCACACGCGAGGCCGTGCGCGCACGTTGGGCGAGGGGCGTCGAGCCCTTCTTGAGTAGGTCGAGGGTGTTTAGCGCTGGAGGCAGAGGGTCAGGGCTTTCAATGAATCGATCGCAGACCCCCACGCCGCTGGCTGGCTGGGCAAACAACTCGAGTTCCGTTCGGGAAAGCGAAGATGCCATTCGCTGCCTGCATCCCCTGTTCCGGACTGACAGGCAGTCTTGCATTACGACGCCGCGGCCGCGCCGGCGCTAAATCCCCCCGATAAAGCCCGCAAGCAAGCGTGGCCGCGAATGGGCCATAGAAGAGGGATGATGGAGAGAAAGAAATAAAGAACGTACCTTCGAGTGGGACGATGATGATTTCCTTCTGCCCATCCCTACACCACTTGTTGACCTGGCCGAGGGCGTTGACAAGCACGCTCGCATCAACAACGATGACATCAGCCTTTTTAGCACTCGTCTTCTTGGAATCCTCGGTGCCGCGCCTTCTCGCCACGGCAGGACGCTCCCTCTGTTGGTGCTGGTGTTGTTGTTGATGAGAGTTCGTAGTGGTGATCCTAATACCACCGATGGGAAGCTGACCGCGCTTCGAATCGGCGGACGGTTGTGAGGGTGGACGCTGGCGATCCCGCCAATTGTTGTTGTTGTTGCCGTTGTAATTGCGAGAGGGAGGAGGACGAGGGGGGGCGGCAGAGACGGACTTTTCGAGCTGCTCAACTTGGTGAGTGAGGAATGCTGCACCGAGCGCGCGGGACATTGCGACTTTGTTCGCGGGTGCGGCCTAGAGATATATGGTTAAGAGGAGACAATCTGGTAGGATGAAGGAGGCTCGCACTGTAGCTTCAGCCATGATGGAGCTGAGGTGAAGTGGTTGTAGGGGTCACAACTAGCCTCCCTCCGCTTGATACATAATACGGGCCTCGCCATTCTCTCGGGTTCCACCGCCACTCTTGTTCGGATAATGCCATCTCCCTTGCGGCGCAGGCGCAGCCAACCGTCCTGACGACAATCTCGAGCTGTGCCGCTCCTGAACCTTCCAGAAAATACTTCACAGCAACCACCGCTGCGGCACAACAACTCTACTTTGTTGTTCACCTTGTGCCCGCACTGACGCCACAAGGCTGTCCTCCACAGACGACTCCACCCCACCCAAAATCGTCACAAGTCCTACTCCATAACTTCCGGTGCCTCCACCCCTACACCCGAAAATTCACGTGCCGAGGACAATGCAAGTGCGACAACATCCCCCGTGAGCTTGTTCATGTTCCGGGCGACCGGACGGCAGTGTAGCAGGCAGCAGACTTGAGAGCACCTTGTTCCGCCGCTTGTTGTAGGGGTACCGCTTCCAGATAGGCACCGCGATCTAGTTCCTGCCGCACCGGGTCCATGTTGCTCGAGTACACCCGTGTCGACCACTGCACTCTCTTGAGTGACGTCGCAACATCGATTTTGGTATACTGACCTTCCAGGGATCACGAAAAAGAGGGCGATGTGTATTGAGAACGACATGAGGTACAAGTGTCTGACCTGGCAGTTGTTTTGAGCGTGTTATCACCTAACAACCTAGGTACTGCTCCGTTAGCCCAAAGACAAAGACGTGAGATTTTGTGAAAGGCTCAGTCATTACATGCGGCTTCATATGGAGCCTTTCCCCCTAGTATTTGCAGGCTCGGCTCTGGGAGTAAATTACTACCATGTTCGTAAGGTATTATAGTACCCTACTGAAGCATTAGGTTGAGATTAGTTGGCTCGGCCGACCTGTCGTGCTGAGTTCTCCATAGCTCATCTTAGCATCAGGGCTCTAGCTAGTACTAAGGCATTATCACACAAGCCTAATAGACATCCCCTTTTAATCGGTATTGCCTTTACCCGTCCTCGCGGCTCGTAGCCTTGTACCGTAGGATCCTAGATATTAACCTCACCTCTGAATCGACCACCGACGCAAGGCCTGATAATTGTAGTGTCATCGTTCTGTACGGAATCACAGTCACCCATCGCTTAACAAGTCACTCATTGAGGTGGCTCAATGCCTGGGGTGCACATCAGCATTGAGCATATCGCCCCAGCTGCTCCATATGTCATTGGCGAAGCTACACCGACACGCAATCGATCTGGGGTTGCCTTACGTAGAACGCAGTCCACGTGACCGTACGTGTATCCGATTTCAAGTTCGTGCCGCGTCGCGTAAATTGAACTGACCCAGCGTCGGGCAACGATGCAATGTGGACACACAAACACAGGCGTACGACCATATCATCGATAATCACTGCCCCTCAATCAGGAATTCTATTATCACATCAGATTCAAGCATAGAGAATATATAGACCCAGCCGTGCGTGATCCTCCCGTTTGACCTTCACCGCTTTGCCTTCGTCCACTCTCACAATCGAACATGTCCCATCCCAGTACCCCTCCCAACTCCCAAGGCCCTTCTACTGGCAGTAATTGTCTAAAACCACCCCTCTCAAGCGTGATCTTCCCGGAAGTCAAATCCATTCTTCCACACCTCCACCAGCTAGGGCCTCCCAACGCTATAAACGCATGACTCAAGACGCATGCGAGAAATTCGTTGGGCCTATGCCCATCGTCGAGTTCTTATTGGAATTTATTCCAGAAACAAGTAGAGCGCGACCAACGAATAAAATTGACTTTATCCTCCCATCTGTTTCACGAAATGAGGACCAGTTTGTAAGTCACTCTACTCCCACAGAGATATCCATGCTGACACCGTTACAGATCGGTGCAATCGAAAAATCAGGTCTCTGTCCGAATCTCAAATTTATCAATACCACTTCTCGCCGAGATGGTCCATTTCCTCTGAAACCAGACATCTCCATTTATTCCGATTATCCCTCAGACGGCTCCGCGAGCCAGCGGTTCCTAGACTGGAAGACTGTCGACTTGTGGGTGGAGAACAAGAACGGTAGCGATGACATCTTCCGCAGTCTCACCAAGATGGAATCCGAGGACGAAATCGACGGTGACTTGGAAAGCCACATCAAGTGGACGAAATCTTCCTACAACATTTGTGGCCAGTTATTATCCTACGCCTCTGCCCTCCATCGTTCTCAATTTCGTGTATTTTCCTTTGCTATTGTCCTTTTCGGTGACAAGGGTCGCCTCCTTCGGTGGGACCGTAGCGGGGTGGTCTACTCAGAGTCATTCGATTGGACAAAGGAGCCCGACACACTTTTCGAGTTTTTGTGGAGGTTGAACTTCCTTTCGGATGTTGATCGTGGTTATGACACCACTGTCACCTCTGTGGGGGACGACGAAGCCGAGGCAGCACTTTCGAAGCTGAGAACATATAAAGGATTGGAGAACGTACAAAGGTCTGACCTTCACAAGATCCTGGTCCACGACGATCACGCCACCGACGGGGAACTGAGGTGCTATGTCACACCGAGTGCGATATGGCATACCGATTCACTTTTTGGTCGCTCCACGTTTGGATATATCGCCTATGATGTCGCAACCTCGAATTTAGTGTATCTGAAAGACTTCTGGCGTACGGATCTTCCTGGAATCCAAAAGGAAGGGGATGTCTATCGAGAGTTACACGAGGCGGAGGTGCCGAATATTCCAGTGCTAGGTCGAGCGGGTGATGTTCCTTTATCACTCGTATATGCAAATACCGCTCCAGTTGTCTCGCAAAGGACGAAGACGCAAGACTATGTGAAAGGGTCAGGATATGGACATGAATGGTGTCCCGGTCGACCACAGGTCAATCCATTTGTTCATTACCGACTTGTATTGGAGACGCTTGGGCAGCCACTGAGCACGTTTAATTCGACTCGACAACTTTGTGAAGTGATTCGGGATGCTATTGTAGGTGAGCAATCTCATTGCCTGTCAGATTTCTTCATGGTTGAGGGCTCGTCGCAGCTCATACTGCGGCATATGAGAAGGCTCATATTTTACATCGGGATGTGAGCGCGGCGAACATTCTGATTACTGAAAGTGGAAGTGGGATGTTGATTGATTGGGATCTTTCGAAGAAAGTGATAAAAGACGAGGATGAGAAGCCAAGGGTACACTCACGCACGGTACGAACTATTGTCTCATTATGGATGGTTCTCTAAATGAATTCATTTGTAGGGGACATGGCAGTTCATATCAATCACTCGTCTACGCGATCCTTTGACCGGGCCACACGAAGTATCGGATGATCTGGAATCGTTTTTCTGGGTTCTTCTCTACCTTGTGGTAAAATGTCGCAACACTAGGGGTTAGATCTCTCAGAGTCGATGCGATCGGTCTTCGATCACCACACGGATATGGATCATCATGGGAATGTCACGGGTGGCACCACAAGCTTAGCTGTGTCCGAGATGGGTGGCTTGCCTCGGTAACTGTCTATGATCTCGTTGAGACACCCTGCGGTGACATCATCGAGGAATTGCGGACTCTTTTCCGTGACTTATACTGCCATGTCCCATTGGATGCTAGTATCAGCACGCGTGCGCAGTTATCCATTGCAGCTAAGCGGGAGCGAGATTCACAAGTCAAGGACGCTCGGAAGAAGCTTAGTTCTTCGGAATGGATATTGGACATGATGAACAGACACCTGGGCTCGAGGTGGGACGTGACTGATGACGGCAGCCTAATCAAGACCGAGCTTCGTCTCTATCCGTCAGCGGAGAGGAATTGCCGCAAGCGCAAGGCCCCAAATGACCAGGATGAAGGCCGTCGAACTTGGAATGCATGGCGTAAAGGGCGACTGCCACCAAGTGTATCAGTCTCGTCGGGGAAACTCCCTTCGTTGATGGGTCATCGCTGCGGGACCAACTTCAGCGCACCTTCGTCTGTCGCTCTGCATGCTTCAGGTGGATCTTTGCCCTCCCGCGGTAGCAAGCTCTGTTCCGGGAGTAGATTGGCATGATGTGTGCTGGGTATTCTATTACATACTTGTCCTAATTTGGAGCATTACGGCCATAGTAATATCACACGGCTGTGCCTCCATGACCAGTACACTCAAAATTCTTGAAGTAACGGATAATTGCGACCATCTCTCTCTCAGGCTTTGACCGTGTTCCTGGTGATCGGACGGCCGCGTAGCGTGCTCGACAAGCTCATCCGGGCCATGCCATTGAAGTCAAGAGCGCCTTGCTTGGCTGAACGTTGAAGGCGTACCGTGGTCAGATGAGCGCCGCGATCTGATTCCTGCCGCACCACGTCCAGTTTGCATGACTGCACCCGCGATGACTGCTCTCTCTTGGGGGGTGCTGATCAGCAGATTGGCGGGCCTACTCATGTCCGTGTCAGAAAGTCATCATCAGGAGAAGAGACAAGGGGAATCGCCTGCGCTCAGGGTCATCCTTGTCCACCTATGCGCTACGCAAACACGCGTTGAATCGAATGTTGAAAATTTGTCGAGTTCATGTCTGAGCGAATTTTTATTCGTCTCCCAAAAAAACCAACATGGCAACCCTCGCCCGCTCACATGCATTCCTGATGCATGCGATCACGGCGGCTGGTGTATATTCCAGACATAAATAGACGAACACAGATTTTTCGTCAAGACGATGGATATTATTGGGAACTGGACACTTCCGTTTCTAACTCTGGATAACGACGGGACAGGCACCTACGACAGACGTAGACCAGAAGGCCATTGACATGTTGGTCAAGAGCAAGAGCTACGATGATGAAGCATTCCAGTGTCTTATAAAAGCGGGGAGAGAGGAGGAAAGCTGGAACGGGCGCATATGGCGGATCAATCAGGTTCGGCTGTAGCCAATTAGATGCTGATACCTTAGCCAACAAGCCACTCAATGAGATTTAATTGAATCGGCTTAATACGCTTCTCGAGTTCTGGATGCCGATGGAGGCACAGGAAGATGACGAGGCCGGGGGTAAGGCTAAGCCATCCTGATCACGTGTTGAAGACATGGCACGTGACAATACGCGTTCTCATTCCTCAATACGTGAGACGCGAGTTGGACACAACAATTATACTGTGACCACGCAAATTAAGATAACTGTACGTGATCCCCTTCAATCTTGCCCCATTTTCTTTGTTTCACAACAAGACCAATTATAGCGCCCCTTACAACTCCAGAGACTCTCCTACTGGAAGTGTTTTGTCTAATAATCCCAAGTGACCTCTTTTTGTGGGTGAAAGATATTCATACCTCTCTCCTCAAGGGCTCCGAGCCCAAACACCGTAAAAGGATGATCCTGGACGCATGCGAGAATTTTGTTGGGCCGATGCCCGTCGTCGAATTCTTATCTGAATTTATCCCAGAAGCTACCCAAACACGACCAGAAAATAAAATTAAGCTTGACCATTTAACTGTTTCACAAAATGAAGATGCGTTTGTAAGTCGCTGGACATAAGGGTGTATCCATGCTCACACAGATACAGATCCGTGGAATCGAGGAATCAGGCCTTTGTCCCCATCTAAAATTTATCAATACTACTTCCCGCAAATATCGTTCATATCCTCTCAAACCCGACATCACGATTTATTCCGGTTATCCTTGGGATGAAACTGGAAGCCGGCAGTTCCTAGACTGGAAGACAGTCGACTTGTGGGTCGAGAACAAGGACAGCAACAATGACATTTTCCTTGGACTTACACAGATGAAGATAGAAGACGAGAGGGACGATGACTTGGAGAGTGATATCGAATCTTCGTACGATATCTGTGACCATCACCGGTTACTCTCTTACGCCTCTATTCTCCGGCATTCCCAATTTCGTATATTTTCCTTTGCTATCGTCCTTTTCGGTGACATGGGTCGATTGCTTCGTTGGGATCGTAGCGGGGTGATATATTCGGAGCCATTCAATTGGGCCAATCAACCCGACATGGTTTTCGAGTTCTTGTGGAGACTCAACTTCCTCTCGGATGCCGATCGCGGTTATGACACCACCGTCAGCCTGGTGTGGGATGACGAGGCAGAGGCAGCACTTCCGAAGCTGAAAACATATAAAGGGTTGGAAAACGTACAAAGGTCCGACCTTCACAAGATTCTCGTCCACGATGATTGGGCCACCGACGGGCAAGTGAGGTGTTACATCACACCGAGTGCGATATGGCATACCGATTCACTATTCGGTCGCTCCACGTTTGGATATATCGCCTATGATGTCGCAACATCGAAATTGGTGTATCTGAAAGACTTTTGGCGTACGGATCTTCCTGGAATCCAAAAGGAAGGGGATGTCTATCGAGAGTTACACGAGGCGGAGGTGCCGAACATCCCATTGTTAGGTCGAGCGGGTGATGTTCCTTTATCAGCTACTCATGCAAATACGATTCCGGTTGTCTCACAAAGGACGAAGACGCAAGACTATGTGAAGGGGTCAGGATATGGACATGAATGGTGTCCCGATCGACCATGCGTCAATCCATATGTGCATTACCGACTTGTGTTGGAGACGCTTGGGCAGCCACTGAAGACATTCAATTCGACTCGACAATTGTGCGAGGTAATTCGGGATGCTATCGTAGGTAAGCAATGTTGTTGCCCATTGGATTTTCCCGCGGTTGAAGGCTTGGGGCAGCTCATACTGCGGCATATGAGAAGGCTAATATTTTACATCGGGATGTGAGCGCGGCGAACATTCTGATTACTGAAAGTGGAAGTGGGATGTTGATTGATTGGGATCTTTCGAAGAAAGTGACCAAGGACAAGGATGAGAAGCCAAGGGTACATTCACGCACGGTACGGACTATTCTCTCGTTATAGATGGCACTTTAAGTGAATTGATTTGCAGGGGACATGGCAATTCATATCAATCACTCGTCTACGTGACCCTTTGACCGGTCCACACGAAGTATCAGATGACCTAGAATCATTTTTTTGGGTGCTTCTCTACCATGTGGTGAAATACTGCAACACTACAGGGGTAGATCTCTCAGAGTCGATGCGATTCGTCTTCGATTACCACACGGACATGGATCATCATGGGAATGTCACGGGTGGCAAAGGAAAGCTTCTATGCGTTCGAGACATGGACCTTGACGCAAATACCGTCGAGGATCTCGTCGACACTCCTTGCAGGAATATTATCGAAGAACTGCGAACCCTTTTCTATAACTTTTACCTGCATGTCCGAGGGGGTGCCACCTTAAGCTCGGGTGCTCAGTTGTCCTATGAAGCTAAGCGGGAGCGGGATCCACAAGTCAAGGACGCTCGGAAGAAGCTCAGTTCTTCGCAATGGATATTGGACATGATGAACAGACACCTGGCCTCGAAATGGGACGTGGATGATGATAGGATCCGCCGCAAGCGCAAGGCCCCAAATGACCAAGATGGAGGCCGCCGCCTCACTTATAATGCATTGCGTAAAGGGAGACTGCCACCAAGTGTATCGATGTCGTCAGGGGACGTCCTCGCGTTAATGGGCCATCGCGGCGGGACCAATTTCACCACATCTTCATCCGGTGCTCTGCATGCAACGGCTGAATCGCTACCTTCCCGTGGTGGAAAGCTTCATTCAGGGAGAAGTTTGGTATAATGTGTACTGGGTATTCTACCGAAATCACAATCACGTATCCCCCAACAAGTTACTCGTTGATCATGACCTGGGGTGCATAGCTCAGGGTTGAGAATGTCGTCACAGCTGTATCGTATAGATTTTCTTTCGAGTCACTGGCGGTGCGTGCCTGCGCGCCTCCACATTATCGATTGGGATTGCCTTTATGCGGCTGCCTTATGTCATGTCAGCTTGAATGTCAGCTTGAAGGAGTGACAGTCCACGTGACCGTACGTGTATCCGATTTCAAGTTTCGTGCCGCGTCGCGTAAATTGAACTGAGGCGGCATCGTGCAACAATGCAATGTGGACACACAAACACAGGCGTACGACCACATCATCGATAATCATTGCCCCTCAATCAGGAATCTTATTATCACATCAGATTCAACCATAGAGAATATATAGACCCAGCCGTGTGTGATTCTTTCATTTGACCTTCACCGCTTTGCCTTCGTCTCACTCTCACAATCGAACATGTCCCGTCCCATTACCCCTCCCAGCTCCCAAGGCCCTTCTACTGGCAGTAATCTGTCTAAAACTACCCCTCTCAAACGTGATCTTACCGGCAGTCAAACCCATTCTTCCACACCGCGCCACCAAGGGCCTCCCTACGCTATAAGCACATGACTCAAGACGCGTGCGAGAAATTCGTCGGGCCTATGCCCATCGTCCAATTCTTATCTGATTTCATCCCAAAAGCAAATGAACCACGACCAACAAATGAAATTGATTTTACCCTCCCATCTGCTTCACGAAATGAGGACCAATTTGTGAGCCACTCTACTATAGATCCAAAAGGTATCCGCGCTCACACTGGTACAGATCGGAGCAATCGAAAAATCAGGTCTCTGTCCGAATCTTAAATTTATCAATACGACTACTCGTCAAGATGGACCATTTCCTCTGAAACCAGACATCTCCATTTATTCTGATTGTCCCTCCGACGGCCCGTGAGCCAGCGGTTCCTAGACTGGAAGACGGTCGATTGTGGATCAAGAACAAGAACAGTAGCGATGACATCTTCCGCAGTCTCACCGAGATGCAGTCCGAGGACGAAATGGACGGTGACCTGGAAAGCCATGTCAAGTGGACGAAATCTTCCTACAATGTTGTGGCCAGTTATTATCCTACGCCTCTGCCCTCCATCGTTCTCAATTTCGTGTATTCTCGTTCGCTATCGTCCTTTTCGGTGACAAGGGTCGACTTCTTCGGTGGGACCGTAGCGGGTGATCTACTCCGACCATTTGATTGGGCAAAGGAGCCGACACACTTTTCGAGTTCTTGTGGAGGCTGAACTTCCTTTCGGATGTTGATCGTGGTTATGACACCACTGTCACCTCTGTGGGGACGACGAAGCCGAGGCAGCACTTTCGAAGCTGAGAACATATAAAGGATTGGAGAACGTACAAATGTCCGACCTTCACAAGATTCTCGTTCACGACGATCACGCCACCGACGGGGAACTGAGTGCTATGTCACACCGAGTGCGATATGGCATACCGATTCACTTTTTGGTCGCTCCACGTTTGGATATATCGCCTATGATGTCGCATCCTCGAATTTAGTATATCTGAAAGACTTTTGGCGTACGGATCTTCCTGGAATCCAAAAGGAAGGGGATGTCTATCGAGAGTTACACGAGGCGGAGGTGCCGAACATCCCATTGTTAGGTCGAGCGGGTGATGTTCCTTTATCAGCTACTCATGCAAATACGATTCCGGTTGTCTCACAAAGGACGAAGACGCAAGACTATGTGAGGGGTCAGGATATGGACACGAATGGTGCCCGGTCGACCATGCGTCAATCCACACGTGCATTACCGACTGGTATTGGAGACGCTTGGGCAACCACTGAGCACGTTTAATTCGACTCGACAACTTTGTGAAGTGATTCGGGATGCTATCGTAGGTGAGCAATCTCGTTACCTAATGGATTATCCCGTGGTTGAAGGCTTGGGACAGCTCATACAGCGGCATATGAGAAGGCTCGTATTTTACATCGGGATGTGAGCGCGGCGAACATTCTGATTACTGAAAGTGGAAGCGGGATATTGATTGATTGGGATCTTTCGAAGAAAGTGACAAAGGACGACGACGAGAAGTCAAGGGTCCATTCACGCACGGTACGGACTATTCTCTCGCTATGGATGGTACTTTCTAAATGAATTGATTTGCAGGGACATGGCAATTCATCTCAATTGCCCGTTTACTTGATCCTTTGTGTGGGCTACACGAAGTATCGGATGACCTGGAATCTTTTTTCTGGGTTCTTCTCTACCTTGTGGTGAAATACCGCAACACTACCGGGGTAAATCACTCAGAATCGATGCGACTCGTCTTTGATTACCACACAGACATGGATCGTCACGGCAATGTCACAGGTGGCAGATGGAAGCTTGCCTGTGTTCGAGACGTGTTGCTCGCCCCGCCAACTGTCCATAGCCTCGTTGAGACACCCTGCGGTGACATCATTGAGGAATTGCGCACCCTTTTCTGTGACTTCTACTGCCATGTCTCAGCAGATCCTATTTTGAGCACGCATTCTCGGTTGTCCCGTCAAGCTAAGCGGGAGCAAGATCCACAAGTCAAGGACGCTCGGAAGAGGCTTAATTCTTCTGAATGGATATTGGACATGATGGACAGACACCTGGCCTCGAAATGGGACGTAGCCGATGACGGTAGCCTACTCAAGACCGAGCTTCATCCCGATCGCTCGGCGAGAAGACACTGCCGCAAGCGTAAGGTCCCAGATGACGGGCTCACTTTCAACGCGAGCGCAAAGGGCGACTGCCACCGAGTGTATCAGTGCCGTCGTGTGATGCCCCTTCGCCGCAAGGCCACTGAGCCCTCGGTTTTGTAGTGGGACAATCTCCGGCACACCTGGTACTCGGCATGGTTCGCGTGGATCTTTGGCCTCCTGCGGTGGCAGGATGAGTTTTGGGAGCGGATTGACGTGATGTGCGCTGGGCGTTCTACACTTTGTCCCAACTCGGAAGTACTAGAGCTATGTATGGGTTCGTGCCTGTTCATTGTGGTGTTATAGAGCTTGCACTTGAATGTCCAGTCGACTATCTTTCATACTCAACATACTCAACACATCAATTACCTTGTGGGTAGGTCTTTAGGGAACCAGATACCCGCCCAGTTTCTGCGTGCGGAAACGGATTTTTCTCCTTAACAAAATCAGACTGTCGTTTACATCCGGAAACGCCAAACGGCGTGGATCGATGACCGGCTGCAACCGCGGGGCAACAATACTCGACGGATCATATGCACACGCCTCATGGGAAAAGAGGAGACCGCTCGCCGCGGGGTAGGCGAACGGCCAATCATGACGATTATGCGTCGAATCAGATGATCAGACGATGCGGTGATACGGGCGGCACAAGACAGCCTCTGAGTCGGGCCTAGGCCACCTATTCGAGGATGGACTGTTGTCCATGACGTGACCCTGGGTAACAACGCCCCAGGGAAGACGTGACTCTGAGAGAGATCTGATCAGCCTCAGAAGTTTGTTATGTTCTCAGCTCAGAATCGATCGATCGGAAGGTGCGATTGAGATTCAAAATTCAATCTTTGTTCTGAAGCTTCGATTGAATGACGTTGACCAAGTAAAACATGTTGTCCTGCTTCTTTTGTATCGTCTCCTGCAGCGTGTCCACGTTCCGCTTGATGTACTCGATCTTTTCCTCGTAGTGCTTCACGGCCTGAGCCCGAGTCTATGATTGCAAAACCAGTGTGCATACATAGTCCCCTTCTCACTAGGAAACATGCCCGCACCTTTTGAACGTAATACCCCGTCCCAACTTCGATGATCACGTTCTCCATATCTCGCAGCTTGCCTGGAACGTACAGCGAACTCGTGAGAGGTACCAAAATGGTTTTGTCTACAGCATACAGTTTGTCAACCGAGCGCTCTCGATACGTGTAAACGGTGACGAGTGACCAGTTTAACCGTACCTTTGTTCTCTGGTTTGACTTCCTTTGCGCTCTCGATGCACGATCGGAACTTGGCCTGCGCTTGTTTGAGTTGGGCAAAAGAGTTGGTCAGGTGTGAGAGCTCCTAGCGAACCGACATCAGGTCAATGGTGAGACTTGAGCTTGCCAAAAGGTACACGGACTTCTTCCAGCTGCCTTTTAACTTCCGCTAGCTGGGGCAGCTCGAGATCGGCAACGTTGATTTGTTGAGGAGTGGGTGGTGATGTCGCAGACATGGTGGGAGGCCGTTCTGCCGCGGTGCCAGCCAGTAACAACCTTATCCTGATTGGATTTCCGCATTCGGCACAGCCCTCCGATTCTCGCTCACCTCACTTGCACTTGCACTACCACTAGCCGACGATGGCCACCGGTTCAAATCAGCAGCTCTCGAAACCACCCCAGGACATCGGTATGCCCCCCCACTTGGTCCGAGTACCCAGCTGATTTGCGTCTGCAGTTGCCATATTCCACGCGTCCTTTCACCCTACACAGGGAAACATCCTGGATTGGTCTCTCAAGGCCAACGACGGTATTCATCCCATCATACATCGCGTCCGACGACACTGAGCGCAAGAGTCCTTTAGATATACACCTCGACGGCGTCGAATTCAGCGCGTTGCCTAGCGGTCTTCATCTCGTAGAGCGGGACGTCGTGTACGTGCGCCACATCAACCCTTTGACCACCGCTCCGCCTCCGCCTCTTCTAAAATACCACACAGCTACTTCACAAAGGACTCCCAACGCGGCGTCTGCGTCTTCCACAGACGCCAGACCTCCGAGCACGGCCAACGCGGCTTCCGCCTCTCCTCTTTCGGCATCCTCCTCGCCCGCTCTGTGCGCCCACGTCCATGGCGACACGTCCCCGCGCTCAAGGCGCTTGCTCACGATATATACGCTTCGCTTGAACAGGAGCCGCGCGGACGTGCGCGGGAACCGCATGGAGATGACTGGCTGCCCGCGCGGGAGTTCTTCGAGGAGCGTCGCGTGCGTGCCGCCGACTTGGGCGGCGCGGGTGAGTGGCACAGGTGGAGCGAGGAGCTCGACGATGGGGCCGATGGCGTAAGTTTTACTCTCTCTGTCTCTCCCTACGTGAACTCCACTATGCAAACTCCCAATATTTTGCTTTTTTTTTGTTCTGTGGATAGCAAGATCGACTCGACGCACTTGACCATACCTCCCTGTACTCCAGCCCGACGTTACACCTACCGCATCTTCTGCGCATCCTTGGGCCTTCCTCACTCACGCTGTACAAGCACGTACTCGGCCGCAGGCGCATACTCGTGTATACGCAACCTCCTGTAGAGCCTGCGTCTATCCTCTGCCAAGTCGCTGCCGACATGTGTTTCGAGGATCAGACCGCGCTGGATTCTCCCGAAGGCGCCACAGCCCTGCGTCCGCGCTTGAAAGGAAAGCAGAAGGAGGGCATCAACGTGCTCGGCGTCGTCACCCTGCATGACCTCGGCCTCCTCGAACGCGAGTCAGAAACTGGGCGCGGTTGGGTCGCGTGTGCGTTTTCTTAGGGTGGCCTTGGGCTGTCCACTTTCTGCTTTATTAACAGGTCCCTCTCCATTTAGGTACGACGGATGCTGTCTTCCTAGAGAAACCGCAGTATTACGACCTCGTCATTGACATGACGTCTTTCTCGCCCGAGCGAGCATCCCGCCCGAGCTTCCAGCTCTCCGTAAGCGAATCAAATGGCCGCTCGCGCAAACCGTCGTACCGCCTCTCCACGATCCGCTTCACGTGGAGCGATGTCAAACTGGTACGTTTCCAACCCCAACCCAATCTCCAACCCTCCTTTCCACGTTGATGAACCACCTCTGCGTCTGTAGTGGAACGAGCTGGACCGCATCCTTCAGCTGGACGCAGATATCAACGGCTCGGCGCGCGCCCCACCCTCGCTCTGGACAGACGCGTGGCGCCTGTACGAGGACGTGTGCCTCGTCTGTGCTGGCCTTTGGACCGGCCGCGTATGGCGTAACCGCCACGGTTCGCAGGAGAGCTGCACCGGAGCCGAGCAACGGCGATGTGTCGACGGCTGCTCTGTGCGCGTGCGCGCGCACGGTGAGGGCATCGAGGGCCGGCCGATCATAGCTGGAAGTGGCTCGGTGCGGAAGCGGACTCGGTCGCACCGCCGGGCACGCGCAAGTGAGCGGTACTTGCCTTCACCGCGGATGGCCGCAGGCGCTCCAACGGCCCAAGATGACGTGTCAACGAAGGACGCGTATCACGACAGTGACGATAACGACGACGACGACGACCAAGAAGGAATGGATGGGGAAGCGGCGGGCGAGGAAGAAGACGCGGTGCTGGTGTACAACCGCCAGAGCCGGACGACGCTCGCGCTCCTCCAGACGTTCCACGCGCAAACGCGCTTCTGGCTCGAGCGCCTCGCCGCACTGCTCCCGCCTCCCAGCACCGCTGATGATAATACTCGCGAGGGGCGCGAGTTGTCGTCGTTAATAGATGTCGATGCGCCTGCGGAAGAGGTGGTGGTGCAGCTGGCGCCGCGCGATGTGCTCGAGCTCGAGCTTGGCCCGCTGAGTAGCCTCGACGCGCGCTTTGTCGAGTGGCTCGTGGAGGAGTATGCTGCCGGTGGTGCTGGCGTGCGCGTGTGCGTGCGGCGCGGATGGCGAGATCTCCTCGGACTCGTGCTTGCTGTCTGCGGCAGCACGCCATCATCATCCTCTCATCGTCATCATAAAGGGTAACGTACTCATAACATATATAAATCTCTCCTTTCCTTTCCTTTTTGGATGTGATGACGGACGTCCGATTACTGTTGTTTTTAAGGCTGGTGTGTGTGGGGTAGGCGCCACAGTATCTAGAGAAATACCCGTATATACAGTATACTATACACCCGAACTTTGTGATTCCAGTCGACCGAGTTGCTGCGCGCACGGTATCGAGAGTACTTAAGCGTTTTAAAGTGTATGATGTACTCTTACTCAAACCTCACGGAAAGAGACCGCCTTGAGTGTGCGCTCCTTGGAATGTGGTCTTCACATCAAACTGTAGAAAGGGGCATGGGCGAGGATGTTGGCTCTCTCAGCTCAGCAGCCTCAGAGTCAGATGAGATATCTCCTCATGCCTTGTTACGACCCTCTATCACCTGTGTCTTTATTATCGTAGGGCCCCGTTCAACCGTATACTACTTCGAGTTGTCTATCTACGTCCGCACCTGGCTACACTGCCACAAAATATCTGAATCCATGAGAGGCAGTGCAGACCACTTCAACCCTCAGGCCTTAACCCTCTTCCCCCCTCTTCCACCACACATCCACCCCACCGACCAGTCATCATTTCCTCAACAGCGGTCCATCTCCCCTCTCTAACCCCACACTTTTTTCGATATGAGTGACCAGTCAGGATCCTCTCGTCTTCAAGCACTTTTTGACTCTGCTTTGCAAGACTACGAAAAACAGACGGGCATATCATTGCCTAGACACCCACTCGCCGAGCAACTCCAGAATTGCGACTCGGTCGATTCCGTCATCGCTGTCCTTCAACAGCAAGCACAAACATTCAGTGAATTCAGGGGGAGTCATAGAATCATGAAATCCCTCAACGGTGTTGTGTCAGTTCTGAGCGTGCTTTCCTCCACCGCCTCCACCCTTGGCGGGTCGTAGGCCTGGTATGTCGGAGGGTGCTAATGGGTATTCTACGCCTTTTTAACACTTACCATATAGTCGTTCCCACCTGCCAAAGCAATACATACCGGCCTCGCCATCCTACTCGCTGTATGTGTCTATCTTCAGTCGTCCTTACGTGCATATCCGTGTGACACCCAAGTGTATCAGACGATCAAGGGCGTCGGTGCCAGCTACGATGCACTTGCCGAGTTACTCGAGTCAATTGAGCATTTTCTAAAGCGACTGGACATCTACACGAAGATTCCTCCTACATCTGCCCTGACTGAGGTCGTGGTGAAGATCATGGGGAATTACTCTCTACCCTCGCGCTAGCGACTAAACAAGTCCAACAGGGACGACCAAGTAAGTCCGTTCATATCAATGTGCTACCTGACTGAATGGCCCGCAGAGAAATTTGTAAAGAAGCTTTTTGGGGGGGAGAGGGAGGTCGAGGCGGTGCTGCAGAGGCTGGATCGACTCACCCAAGATGAGGCTCGAACAACCGCAGCTCAGACACTTGAGGTCGTATACGGTCTCGTTCAGAATATGAGAGTAGTCATGGATGGTGAGTACACCCTACTTAAACTATACCTAGACTGTTCTTCCTTGCGCGCTGCTGAACATTCCTGTCTCTAGACCAGGATGGCAAGGCATCGGCAGACAGTGTCCGGGATGCCCTTGGTACGTTTTATTGGCGACAATGGGCTAATTCTGTGTCTGACCCGGACATCAGAACTCATGCAGCAAATCGCGAGCGATATGAACAGATCGAAACGTCAGTTCTTTCTTTACATTTCTGAATGGTGTAAATACTGAGATTGTCTGACAGGTGACAAGTTGCGGCAAGATATTCAAAGTTGGCTCTCTCCGCCTGATCCGTGGAAAAATCACAACATTGCCTGCGACTCGCGCCAAACTGGGACCGCGGAGTGGTTCGTCTATGGCAACACCTTCTCTGAATGGAAATCATCTGGACAAGGTCCTCTTCTATGGATTCATGGGAAACGTAGGTTGTCGTACAGCCCTTACACTTTCGCAGGGATTGATTCTATCTCTTTGGCAGCTGGCGCTGGGAAGAGTGTACTCTGGTATGTTAACTCGTTGATATTTCCATCTTGACCACTTATGGTATCGGCCAGTTCCACGATCATCGAGGACATTGACGCCATGCGGAAAACTGGGCTCGCCTCACTGGCCTTTTTTTACTGTGATTTTATAGAGGACCAAAAGAAGGATCTGCGTGGGCTGCTCTCATCCCTGCTAGTCCAGCTCTGTCATCAGTCTGACTCCTACTGTCACATTCTTTCGAAACTTTACTCGGATCACGCCATGGGCTCGCGACATCCCAAGGACGATACACTTTTTCGGTGTTTAAAGGACATAGTGGAACTGCCAGGACATGCTCCCGTCTACCTCATAGTGGATGCATTGGACGAGTGTCCGAGCACAACTGCTATGCCGTCCCCCCGCGAGAAAGTGCTGATGCTCGTGGAGGAGCTGATCAACTCAAAGTGTCCGAATCTGCGTATATGCGTTACTAGCCGACCCGAGACTGACATCAAGTATGTCCTCGATCCTTTGACTTTCCGTTCGGTTTCTCTGCATGACCAAAGCGGACAAGTGGATGACATTGAGAACTATATCAAGTCGGTGATCAACACAGATCCAAGAAACCGAAGGTGGAAAGCAGAGGACAAGCAACTGACTATTGAGGTCCTGACCAAAAATGCTGGCGGGATGTAGGGCATCAATACTTAAGTTCTTCGACGCTCACTGATACCTGTAATATAGGTTTCGATGGGTGTATTGCCAGGTTGTCTATCTTCGTGGGTGCCACCCAGGACGTATCCGGCAGGCGCTTTCTGAATTGCCGGACACGCTGGACGAGACATATGCGCGCACGTTGCGAGAAATCAACAAGGCCGACTGGGAACTTGCCCACCGACTTTTTCAATGCGTTGCAGTCGCTTCCCGACCACTCAATGTCGAGGAACTCGCCGAATTCCTTGCATTTGATTTCAAGGCAGGTCCAATTCCGAAATTTCACGAGGGTTGGCGCCTGGAAGATCCAGTCGAGGCGGTGCTGTCAACATGCTCCAGTCTGCTTGCTGTTGTCCACGTAGACGATTCCATGGTCATACAATTCTCGCACTTCTCGGTGAAGGAGTTCTTGACGTCTACCCGGCTTTCCGGATCAATTGACACGATTTCCCGGTGTTATTATGTTTCTATGACATCGGCTCATACCCTCGTCGCGAAAGCGTGTCTGGGTCTCTTGCTACACCTGGATGAGAACATCACTAGAGACAACCTCCTAGGATTTCCCCTCGCCAAATATGCTGCCGAACACTGGGTTGACCATGCGCGGTTCGAGAATGTGTCGCAAACCGTGGGCGATAGCATGAAGCAGCTATTTGACCCGAACGAACGACATCTTGCAGTGTGGGTCTGGATACATAACCCAGTATTATATTGGCAGGAATACGAACAAGCTGAAAGCCCGTTGCCACTTAGAGGAACCCCTTTGCATTATGCGGCTGCTTGGGGCTTGGATGTCATTATACCATTCCTGGTCTCCAAACAGTCTCAGGATGTACACTCTAACAATAGGTGGACTCCACTAAGTTTAGCAATGGATGGGCGACACGTGGGAGCCGCACGGGCCCTCCTCAAGCATGGTGCGCGGTGGGAGAGCGTGTGAACTCAGTGGCATCCATCGTTTTTTTGGGGAAGTGTGGAAGTCACCCGGGTCCTCCTCGAGCACGGCGCAGATGCGACAGCCCGGGACGTGCACGGGTCGACTCCATTGCATTGGGCGTCGATATTGGGATATGTGGAAGTCGCCTTGGTCCTCCTCGAGTATGCGCGGACGTGACAGCCCAGGACGAGAACCGGACAACTCCGTTGCATTGGGCGTCGAGTTTCGAACACGCGGAATTCGCCTTGGTCCTCCTCGAGTACGGCGCGGACGCGACAGCCCAAGACTTGTGCCTGTCAACTCCGTTGCATTACGCGTCACAAAAGGGACGTGAGGGGGTCACCCGCATCCTTCTCCAACACGGCGCGGACGCGACGGCCCAGGATAAGAGCCGGTCAACTCCGTTGCATTGGGCATCGCGAAGAGATCATCCAAAGGTCATCCGCGTCCTTCTCGAACACGGTGCGGATGCGACAGCCCAGGACGAGAGCCAGTTGACTCCGTTGTACTGGGCGTTGATTGAGAGAAACGCGGAGGTCGTTCGCATCCTTCTCGAGCACGGTGTGGACACGACAGCCCAGGACAAGAGAGGGTTGAACCCGTTGCATTGGGTGTCACAAAAGGGGATTGGGGAGTTCGCCTGCATCCTCCTCGACCACGGCGCGGACGTGGCAGCCAGAGACAAGAGCGGGATGACTCCGTTGCATTGGGCAACGCGAAGTGGAAGTTCGGAGGTCACTCGCATACTCCTCGACCACGGCGCGGACGCGACAGCCCGAGACAGCAGTGGGGTGACTCCGTTGCATCGGGCGGCGTCGCGAAGTAGAAGTGCGGAGGTCGCCCGCCTCCTCGAATACGGTGCGGATCTGACAGCCAAGGACAAGAGCTCGTCAACTCCGTTGCATTGTGCGTCGCGAAGGGGAAGTGCGGAGGTCGCTCACATGCTCCTCAACCACGGCGCAGACGCGACAGCCCGAGACAAGAGCGAGATGACTCCGTTGCATTGGGCATCGCTCAAGGGAATTGCGGAGCTTGCCCGCATCCTTCTTGAATTTGGTGTGGACGCGACATCCCGGGACACGAGAGGGTTGGGCCCGTTGCATTGGGCGTCGCGTTGGGGAAGTGCAGAGTTCGCCCGCATCCTCCTGGACCACGGCGCGGACGCGACAGCCCGAGACAAGAGGGGGATGACTCCGTTGCATTGGTCATCACGGGGCGGGCGTGTGGAAGTCACCCGCGTCCTCCTCGAGCATGGTGCTGACACTACAGCACGAGACAAGAGCGGCTCAACTCCACTGCATCTGGCGTCGCGGGGGGGACATGTACCTATCGCTCGTGTCCTTCTCCAGTATGGTGCGCGTCCAGGTACCCCCAACAACATGAATTGGATTCCATTCCAAGAAGCATCGGAAAGAGGATATCGTCGGATGGCACGGTTAGTGTCAGTTCATGATGCTGCAGGACGCTTTGGGTAATGATATGTGTCGAGCTTTGTATTCGAGACCAGGACACTGTATATGGTAATGGAAAAACTACTAGTAAGCTGTCCTCTTAGTTGACTGACAAAAAGTAATGGTTCTCGGTGTTTCTTGCCTCAGTGTTCCTTGCCTCAGACTCCCGATCAGGCCCAGGTCTCACGATCTTTGTTCCCGAGGTGAGGTACATTGATAAGCACTCATTTCGAAGCATTATTGGTAGACCTTCTAGCTCACTCTCAATTCCTTGTTCGGTTGACAATATTCTGGTCATGTGGCCTTTATTCGTAGGACCGTCGATAGATCCTTCCGCTAAGGCCCGTGGCTCTTTTGTTTACTTCCAGTTCTACACCACAGCTATACATCTAGTGGTCAGCCTACTTACTATAGGTTGGATGCGAGCGATTTAGTCTCTCGCATGATAGACAGACATTTGTTCGGTTCATAAACATGGACAAGGGTGGATTTCAGCGTGATGATATAGTGGGGGCCAGGCCAAGCTACTGCAAAATTAGTTTTCTCAAGGAAGCTGTGCGTAGACCACTATGGAAGCCTGCAAAAGGGACGGCAGCATATTCAACCTCCTGTTTTCGAGTGGGATGAAAGCTGGTACGTCCCCAACCCCAACCCCAACCCAGTCTCCATCCCCTCCCTTGCAGTACGACGATGACGAACCACCCACCCATCATGCGCCTGCAGTGGAACGAGCTCGAACCGCATCGGTCCAGCTGCAGCTGGGACGCATTATATCAACGGCTCGGCGCGCGCGCGCCCCCACCACTCGCTCTGGACGGACGTGGGGCGCCTGTACGAAGACGTTGTGCCGCGTCTTCGCTGGGCTTTGGACCGGCCGCGCATGGCGTGAACCGCCAACGGTTCGCAAGGGAGCTAGCTGCACCGAAGCCGAGGAACAGCGATGTTTCTACAGCTGCTTCTGTGCTGTGCTGTGCGCGCGCGCGCGGTGAGGGCATCGAGGGGTCGGCCGATCATAGCTGGAAGAAGTAGGCTCGGCGGTTACCGCCGGGCACGCGCAAGTGAGCGGTACTTGCCTCCTTCAATGCGGATGGCCCGCAGGCGCTGCGATGGCCCAAGACGACGTGTCAAGGAAGGATACGTATCACGACAGTGACGACGATGATGACGACCAAGAAGGAATGGAGGAGGAAGCGGAGGGCGACGAGGAAGAAGACGCAGCGCTGGTGTACAATCAACAGAGCCGGATGACGCTCGCGCTCAGCTGTCCTAGCCCTCCCCATGGATGATCCGCTTACGTATGCCAGAAAGATAACAAATACTAGTTTCGTCTCTATCAGCATCAGCTGCTTGAACAGAAACTGCGGCTAGCCATGCGCCTTGATTTGCTGAAGAAGGACACCGTTCTCGCTGCACATAAGGCGGGTGCTCCTGCCAGCTGGAAGGGTTGTTTTCCAATGCTTTCCAAGGCAACTCGGAACCTCTGCCATCGAATCAAAAAAGTCTGAACTGTGCCATTCGAGAACTGCTAGCGTTTAGTAAGAGTACTAGTAGACGGCAATCAAAGGAAGGGTGGACGACGACAGAATGAAAGAGTGTCAAAAATAGGTACCAACGGCTGGGACTAGGGTTATATAAGGGGGAAAACAAAAAAATTGTCCAACCACGCGCTCCATCTCCTTCGAGTTCACAGAATGACGTCGATCGGGGAGCAATTGATGCCAATGAGGGAACCCCCAACTGAACATAGGGCTGGCATTAGCAATCATCTACACTCAAAGATAGGAGAGACACAGACAGTTTTGCACATTGTTGCAGCAAGTCGCCCTATCGTTGCTGTGCGGCATTTTAGCATTTTGATGCGTAACACGAAGGAGAGACGAGAACGCTACCATTGACTGCTGCCGACAACGTCAGTGCAGGACAAGCCAACAGGGACATCGGCGTTCGTGATCCCGCCGAGAATGCCGCTGAGAATGCCGCTGTTGGTGAGCTCGCCGAGGATGTCTTCGCCGTTGGGAAGAAGGCTCGGCAGGTTGCTAGCACTGGTGACCGTGTTGCAGCACTGGACGGTCCCCGTGTTGCACTGGCTCACAGAAGGTGCGGGTGAAGAGGGAGATTTAGAGGGTCTAGCCCTGCGCACAGGGGTGAGAGACGCGACGGCACCACTCGCGGCGAAAGCCAGGGCCAAAGAGATGAACTTGTTGAAGATCATTGTGGAGTAGTGGAGACTAGAAGGAGGCCGTGGTAGTTGGTGGTGGTAGTAGTAGTAGTAGTAATAGCTGCGTTGCAAGCTGGGGGTAGAGAGAGAGGCGCAACGAGCTGCCTTTTATAAAAGAATTTGCCATGCACGGTGGGCCGAATAATAACAAGGGTCTTGAGAAACGCATTGTCAATCAAGCAGTGGCGTCGTGCCCGTTCCAAGCTCCATGAATGGGCAATGACCCGCGGGCCCGATTTGGGGCCAAAGTCATCGGTGCATTTTGGTAGAATCGCCTAGGGACGGTTAGTAGACAGCTCCAAGACATTTATTCATACTTCAGCCACAGATGAATGTTGCCTCGACGTCCGACGCACTAGATACACTGGATGTACGAAGACTGTATAATTTCAGCTTCATCTACAAAGTCTATATAGGTAACTTACTAGAACACGAAGAGAGTTGGATTGCATAGCAGGTGGCATCCTTTTGGAACAGGGCAATAGTAGCAACCAGTCACTTTTTGGATTCCTCGGCCCAGAAATGATTATGAGTTACAGTACACCAAGTCCGGGGAGCCACGAAGCGACAGTGGGTGACATCGGACCTAATTAGGCCTTAGATGGCATTGGTCAGTGCTTACAGTCAATCAACTCTCGAAGTTGCTTCCATTGGTCACACAAGTCCCATGAGTGCTAGTGCCAATGAAACAGTAACGAAGCGCGCCGGGTTGCCATCGTGTAGGCCCTCACTTTTCGCCTTGTGTTGTTTAGATTCTCGGGATGTATTTGCTGTTAAGTCTCACCATGCTCATACTGTACCATAGATTCCCAAAGAGATCACCGTTGGCGCAGCCCTAAGCCGTCTTTTTGTCCGTTCTGTGATGACAGAACGTGCTGATCATGGCCGAGGAAGAAACCCGGGGATCTACAATCGTAAGCCCAGATGTCATGAACGTGTCTCGGAGAACACACGTGTCATAGCCGCCGCGAATGATACCGAATATTACACCGTCGACGATAGCCCAGAATGACTTTTATTCTTCGTTTGTAAGCCTATAGCACACACGAAACACGTACGAGTGCCATAGAGTCCGTGACCGATCGGCCGATGCCCAGCAGATGACCGGAGTGTCGGCTGGCGATGGTGATGAGTCCGCGGGCTAAAGATCGTATGGTAGCAATTTATCAGGAAGAATGCGAACAGAAGAATAGGCGACACCGGAAAGCTCATAATGGGACGCCGCTCACCGTGATTCTCTTCCATATCTTTGTGACTTTACACATCAAGCCGTGTGCACGGTGTAAAAGAAAGGAAGAAAATTTCTGTCCTAGACTCTGTTGAGAAGCTGTCGGCCGTTTAAAAGTACAGATCGGTCATCCGGGTTTTTCGCGCATAAGCCGAGCAAAAGGTGCCGGAGTGGATCACATAATCTCCCGGAAAAGACGCATGCAACCACTTTTAGGGCAAAGGTGCAAACAGGAGTACTGTTAAAGCTGTGGAAAAAACCCAAGTGCAAGGTTGCAACCACAGGCAAGGCGACATTTAGTGATCAGAAAGAAGGGAATCTAATTAATGACAAGTGGGGCACCTTCAGACAGACCGCCATAGTCGCCATCGGACAGAACGAGCTGCGGAAGTGGCCTTGGTAGCCCGTCCAGCAAGTGATGGATAGGTGAAGCGATGTTCAGTTGGGAGCCCGCATGTGTCCAAGTGAGGCATTTTCGAGATTGATAGCACCAAATACGGCTCCATCAAAGGAGGAAAATATTTCTCGTGCTGCGCCGCACGTCGCAATGCGGGTATCGTAACAAGAAGCTTCGAAGCAAGCTGAATAGGATGGAGCTCAGACGAATGCCGCCGGGACTTTGCATCCCCCCCCCCCCCCAATCTATCGCGACCATTCATGCCAACACAATTAAAAAAATTTCAGTTTTCATTGCCCCATCTTGAACAACAGGCCCCAAACTGCTGAGATTGCTAAAAAAAAAAAAAAAAAAAGTCCCCCTGGCATTCGCTCTCGTTCATTTAACCTTTCCAAAACCAAGCGGATCCGAAGAGCTGTTGCGGTTCTCTTCTCTTCCAAGCTTTTTGCATGAAAGCTCCCGCTTTTCGCCGCTCTCGCTGCCCCCGTGCTCTGACTGACTTCTGTTCCACACGTCGCTTTACATTTCCAACACACTCTCCTCTCGCCTTGCACATTTCAGTAGGACTTTCGCACCCTTTATTGCAGTTTGCCGTAATCTTTATCTCCTCTCCGACTCGACTCGGAACTCGACGTGTGTGCCCGCCGAGGATCGTACATCACATCACCTATCATAGAACAACTGTTGCAAGAAATATATGATCAGAATTCCTGTCAGCTGCCAAAGTCATCTCATCTAGAGCTCGCTAAGACACGGCCACGTCGCCAAGCTCCCCGCCCGCGCACGTTCCACGCCTCTCAACAGCGCGGCCAGCCTTCTCTGCGCTTCCTCACCCCGAGCGCCCGTTCTACGCCCACGCCCACGCCCACCATCGCCCTCGCCCTCGCCCTCCTCTTCGCTCGCTTCGCCATCTCCGATTCCACCACCATTACTGGCAACGCGACCCGCGGGACCGCCACCGGTGCTGCCGCCCCTGCTACTCGCACGCTCGGCCATAAACTCCGCAACGAAGCGCGCGACGGCGACCTCGCCGATCTCCGCCAACGCACGCGGGCCCCACCGCCACTCCCACGCCACGTCGCTCTCCTCGCCCGCACCACTACCACCCTGCTGTGTTGCGCCGCCGCCGCCGCGACCACCCCGCCCGCGCTTCTGCGACGTGCTGCCTGTCCCGCCTATGCGTGTGCGGTCGAGGTAGCCTTGACGCTGCAGCTGGAGGAGATACGCGTCAAGGGTTAGTGTGCGGTGTTGTGTGTGCGCGGGGAGCGCGAGCTGTGTCGGAGGGCGGAGTCGGAGACGGCGGAGAAGCATGCGTAGGTCCACTGCACAACGGCATCAGCGCTGTTCCACAGGGGCAAAGAGGAAAACAGTAGAATGGTAGAACTGCAAGGAGGGGGGGGGAAGTGAAGAAGGATGGGAAAATGGGGGAAGTGAAGGAAAAGGATCAAGGACTGGCGGGGGACGCACTGTCGCTGATGACCTTGCCGCTTACGAGGATGAGAGCGAGGATGACATGCAGGATGCCCAGCGCGGACAGCTGGTCCGCGCTATTCCACGCAATGAGAGACCCGTACGTACGCACGCCAGGTCCAGCGCCGTCAACGTCGTCCGGTGCGTCCGCAGCCTCCGCCTCGAGGATACGCTTGTTCGTCGTCGCCGCACGTTCGACGAGGACGGGATCGAGCGTCGAGCGAAGTATGTATGTCTTGGAACCCTGCGAGACGGCTGCAAGCACAACCCAACCCAACCCACAAACCGGCAAACGCGCATGCAATCAATCCATCGATCACAACACAGAAACGTTTTCCCCCCCAACACCGCCGTCCACTCACCTTTCTTCCTAAGCCCAGTAACAGCCTGCCGATCTCCCGCGCCGCCGCCGCCGCCCTCCTCACCATTCTGCGTCTGCGTCATCGCCCTCTCCTGCATTTTATCAACGCCGTCGTGCTGCATAGCTGCGCCGCGTGTGGGCAGCTCGACAAGTTCCATGCCAAACGTCGCGCGCAGCATACTCTGCGCCTGCTCAAACACGGCCTTGAACGCGCCACCCCCGCCGCGGCGCTGCTGCTGCTGCTGCTGCTGCTGCGAGCCCATCACGCGCTTTGAGATGTCGTCGCGCCGGAGCGTCGCGCGCTTTTGTTCCTGGAACAGCGCGAGTCGCACCAGATCCGTCGCGCGCTTCTTCACGTCGTCCTGCGTAATAGAGGAGTTGAGTGGGGGGGGAGGTCAATAGGTAGGTAGGTAGGTAGCTGCACGTACCGTGCCAGTGTCATCATCATCATCATCCATCCCAGGCTCTTCGTCATCCTCATAGTTTTGGGCTGCGACTTCTTCCTCGTCGTCATCGACATCCTCGGCGCGTCGCTGGGAACGACTGTGGCGATTTGTCTGTGTCTGCGAAGGCCGCCGTTGTGAGCGCGAAGGTCCTGCACGTGGCATGGTATTGGTATGATATACCGAGTACCGAGCTGAGAGCCAGAGCCAGACACGGTCTTCATTATTACATAATGTGACGCGACGCGTTCAGTCACGCGTATTTATTTGTATTTTGTACAGAACTGACACAAGCCATGATTCCTCATACTCGCCTTAGACCCACCGCTGCACAACCACGCTGTTAAGAAGACCGGCCGCCTCGATTGTCACACTATTATCATCCAGCGTGCGGTTTGGGAATGTTGTTCCGATAGTATAAGGGCGCGCGTTGTTCTCAGGACGCGAACTTGAAAAGAATAGATCAAGTAAATTTAAAGCACCAAAGCGAGCCACAGCGTAAAACCCACTCACGCGTTGATGAAACTTCGAAGATCGCCCACCGTATGAGTCAAATTCACCCGGGCTACCATCCTAGCAAGCCAGGCCACGTAAACATACACACACACACACAAATCGCCAAAAATGACATTGGGGAAGAGGGCTCGAACCTAGTGCCATCCGCGAGACGGACCTGTATGCTTGTGGTCGGCTTCGTCTGATCGACGGAGAAACGAGGGGCAACGCTCTCCGGATCGCGGGTTCGCGAGGATGATCGTGCTGTTGTCGTTGTCGATGCTGATCCTGATGACGGCGCCAGTGGAGCTGAGGTGACCGAAGAGCGACTTTCCGTCGCCGGAAAAGCACCCGGCATTCCGACTTGCGGCGCAGGCGCCGAACCAGGACCAGTCTCGGGTACGGGTACGACGCCGCCCAGTCGGCTGCCCGACCCAGCAAAGCCTCTCAGAGGCGTAGCAACGTAATCCTCGTCCGTGCGCCTCGAGACGCGCACTTCTACCGGTTGTCCCGGCAGGACATTGAGAATGGATGGAGGCGCACGACTTTTTGCAAACGACTTGTCGTTTAGTAGAAAAAAAAAAAAGAAAAAACAGGTCGACTCGTACCCGGCATTGATCTCGGAAAGAACCTGGGCCTGGGCGGGATCGTCATACGCTCGCAGTTCGCCGTCCTCCACGCTGAATCCATCGCGCCAAAAGGTGAGATGTCGGATCGCCGTCTCTTCAGCTGGCGACGCCAACCGATATAAATATAAAATGCGCAGAGAGAGAAGTTCAAGCAAGCCTCACCAGGGTTTGGTGGCGCGTTCGGGTCAGGAACATAAGTGCTCTCGACATCGTCCGAGCCTAGCGTGTATCCGCCTCCAGAGAAGGCGGCCGAACCTTGATTCCCAGTTCCTTCAGGCTCGGGCTCGAGCGGACGGTCGTTGAGCGCGCGTGCCAAGAGATCCCGCATGAGATTGCGACCGGGGACATTGGGGGCTGAATCCGGATTCTGGACATTGATCCCGCTGCGACAACAAGTTATGATTAACGATCAAATGAGCAGGGGCCATGGTAGACGTACCTTCTCTCGCCGCCAGCGAAGAAGTTCTGTGGTTCGTCGTCGCCATCGTCGCTGTCATCACCGAGAGTGCCGAAGCGACGCCCGCCGCCACCGCCACCACCACCACCACCACTACATACGGGATACAGCGATATGGGGGATTCGGGTACTGAGATAAGCCTCATGATGATCGTCGATATACGATACCGAAACGCACGTTGAACCTCCGCCTCCCCATCCGCCGATACGGCCTGCGCGTGGTGCCGCTGGACGCGGCCACGAAGAAGGAGCGGGTTCGCTCGGATTACCACCACCGAGGTACGTGGCCTGTTTGGATTTTCATCAGACATTTCTGGCTATTTTATGATAGATGGATAGATGGGACGGGGGACTGAGGGGCGCAGCGGTCAAGGGCCAATGACGCGTTGCAGGTAAACGACGTGAGATAGTATGACTCAGTGCCCAACCCTCTAAGTGGCAATGCAATCCAGTGCAGTGCAGTCATCAGCCAAGGTTAGTTGTACTGTATGCTCAGCTGATAACTCGATAACAGCTCAAGAGCTCAAGCGCTAAACCGCTTTTAGTTCCTCGCCCGAGACTTATCATATCAGTGACAACCCCAACCAATTCATCGGTGCATGAGACGGCATCAAGGTGTAGCCACTCATTTGACCTTTTAGTCCACAACCAACAGGGAAGGAGCACGCATACTGGCGTGTATGGAGAAAGCGAGACGGCAAAATTATTAATAAAGTCGCGTCTCGGATGAGTGTGCGAACAAGTTTTCACTTCACTTTCTTTCTCTCTATAGCAAGAGGTGCGATGTAAAAGCAAAAAAAAAGTCAACATGCTTCACTCGTCCTCATAACCCTGCACTGGCCGTCTCGGTCGCTTCGGAACTATCAAAGTCAAATAACGAACCAAAAGGAACGTCACGTCAAGGGAGAAAAGTGAGCGTGGACAACAGGGAGACGCACTCGGATACGTGGTCGGTATGGGCTCTGGCGGGCGATAGCCTAGCCGTTCCCGGATGGGCGGTACGGTGAATGCGAGCACGGGGCCGATGGAACCTAGCACGACGGAGTAGAAGAGCACGGGCGACTCGTGCGCCTGGCGTTGCTGCGTTGGTGTAAACCGAGCAAACAGATTGTCAGGCAAAACTGAATAAGCGGGTGATAAAAATGGTGGGCGTACGAGGTAGCGATAGGTGTTGCGGAACGGCGAGATGATGGACGCCATTACTTTTGCCAATGGGAATTATGATGATATGCAACTGCTAGAGTCCGAAGGGTGTTTGGTCTTGTTGTGGTTTACCGTCGCCACACCACACCTCGACGGACGTTTCGCGCCAATTCAAGGCAGAAAGGCAATGCCGAATTACATGGATGCCTAGTGTGATGATACTCATGCAGTGCAGTACTAGGCTCGCACCATTTCCCCTACCGCTGAGATGAGCTATCGCCACCGCTCGCTGTGCCGGTGAACTAGGTAGGAAGCCTCCCTTTATGTTGTCGGTTGAGAGTCTGTCCGTCGTTGTCACTATCGGCAGCCTCACCCTTTCGGCGGTTCCTGCCCACACATAGATCCAGACAGTCTTCATGTCTTGTATTGGCTACACTTGTCGTCCGCTTCTCGTTTTGGATGCGAGGTGGTGCGCAATTTATCGGACCTGATGCTACTTAGTACCCCATTCGGAAGATTGATGAAGCTCTCGAAATGCAGTCTGCATCGACTCGGAGGTACGCATATAAGTCATGCAACAGGCAGCGCTATCCATCGATTGTGTCATACAACAAATCTTGACAAGTCCACTGACGGTTCTCATTGGGGGGTGAAGCTAGTTAGCGTCATCTCTGACCCGGGCCTGCGTCCATCCGACGAGGGCATCCATATAGCAAAAGTGATAGCGATGGCCGCCGTTTTATCCATTGATTGGTTCTGTGTATTTAACTGACGATTGTTGCTCGGCTTACAACACAATGATACCAGGCTCGGAGGCGCGTGAAGTTGCTCATGCTCTTTTATTCCATTGTGCTACATTTGCTGTGCCGCCCATCCGGGGAACGGCAAGGCTATACCACCCGCCAGTGCCCATACTTGCCGCATATCTCAATGTATCTGCGCACTCTACTCGTTCTCCTGGAGCGCTACAGGACGCGCGGGTCAGCTTAGGAAGGGCGGGGGTTCGCGAGAGAGAAGACGAGGACGAGAATATTGGACGGATGCCTGGAAAGCTGGGGAAGGGATGGCAGTGTCTGGATACGACATTCGCTATAGCGGTACGCGGATATGAATTGATAATGTAGGGGCGACGCGGTGTAGCGACTTGAGCTTGATGTCGAAGGACCAAAGACTTGGAAGGCACCCGAGGACCTTTCGAGACAGGGCAGGTTATTTCATTCCAGGCAAGTCAGGTGGTTTTTTTTTTTTTCGATACAATTGGCCGTCCGAAACCGAAACTACGATCAAAAGAGAGGTAGTACAGTCGACTCCGTCATAGCGACCCACTTTTTGGACAGCCCCTGGGTTATGAAGAACAAGGGCGCCCTCCCATATTTTTTTGTGATTTTCCTGAGACCGTTTTCAACACTTTTATGAGAGCTATAGCCCCTTAAAACCCACGCACGGACCTTGATGGTCCACGCAAGGGGTATGCCTTATGAAGGAGTCGACTATAATCATAACGCAAAGCACGGAGCAACATTTCAACGAATAAAAAAATTGCCAGAGGGAAAGGGAAGAAAAATACGGAGTGCTCGGTGATGACCGTCGTTGAGGGGGTAGGAGAGGACAGGGATAGTAGGTCGAGAGTCGGAATGCTAGCCCAGTACCAGTACAATGTAGAGGCCAAAGCCAAACCTTGAGGCGCTCCGATGCCGCATCAGTTATCGAGTTCCGTCTATTGTAGGTTTTTTCAAAGCGCAAAATTCCAGCTTTCAAGCCTCGTCGATGTTCATTTTCGTTCATTCGGCTGTTGACTCAATCATTCCCAAGCGAGAGAGGTGGCCGGTACGTGGTTCATATATTCTAATTTCAATTCTTACCGGAAGCCTTCAGTTTTTAGTTTCGAGGTTTTTTCACGCGTTTTGGCGTGTAATTTGTATTGCGAACATGGAGCCTGGATCATTACACCCCAACTTGGTTTCAAGGTCGTCAGAATATCGTGTTTTCTTGTTTTTTTTTTTTTTTTTTGGGTTGGGTTGCGCTTCAATAGCTTCAATTCTTGTGCTCTCATTTCGTTTCTGAAACGCAAAGACACAACAACAACGCTTTCCTGATGACTATCTTCGTTCCGCGGACTCACCAACAGCATAAAACAAGCTTGGGTCATCTTCCAGGCGGCGTCACTTCTACGGGACGAGACATCACGACATCTAAATCATCTTCTGTACAAAACATGCTGTAACGATTTTTTATTGAAGATCAGCTCATTCTGGGTTGTGGTCGACAACATAACTGGGCGTGCATGGGTATCACTTTGCGGCGACTTCAGCCCACATATTTCGGAAGACGCGTCCACATGCTGGACCTTATGAATGCGGACTCGTTTCTTTCCCAGTCATCAGGCCCAATTTCCTATACGTTCTGCCAACACAGATCGCATCGCACAAAGGCCAGCCCAGAACTGTGCAAATCGAACGTCCATCCACGAGGAGATTTTACAGTCAGTATATCACGGATTTTAAGTAGATCAGATAGGCCGAAAAAAACAAGGACCACCTTACGGCCACCGCGCGTGCCACTTGCTTAGGCACTATTACCAAGTGACACCTTATGCCAATGGAAACGACCTTGCGTACCTCGAGGACTAACTTCTATAATGACGAGACCAGTAAGTGCCAAGTGAGGCCCACTTTGGCCGGATATCACCCCCTGAAACACAACATCAACTCCTGGCTTTCGGATATGGTGTACTGTGACCCACCAACCTCTCTGGGCTGTGGTATCCTGAGGTGACCGCTTGCTGTTATTGCTCAATTCTACGAGCACGCCGCCTGGTATGTAATCCATCTCTTTTCGTGTTCTAGTGAGTTACCCATATAGTCTCTGCGTCTAGGCAACGTTGAGGTTGCACGCAGGTGTCGTACTTCGAAGCGAGGCGTCGTGTCAAACCGATGAGGTAACATTCTTCAGTGACCGTGGTAAGGGAAATGTTTTAGAGCTTTGTATCAACTCATGTCTACGAAATGCATCGATGGTACAGATGACCTTGGTGCCGTATCAAGTCCGCGGACGATAACCCTCTCCGCCTATGTATCCTAGACCCAGGACGTCGTGGCGGCTTGATGAACAGAACGTTTGTGAAGACCCCGTGTTATGATTGGCCTACCCACCCATAGCAGAAATATTATAAAAAGGCAGCTCACATTGCCCTCTCGTTCCCCAGCTCCCAGTTCCCAGCGCAGCTACAAGTACTACTCCCACAGCTTCTACTATCTAGCCCTTCGCAATGATGTTCAGCAAGCCTCTCGTCTCTTTGGCCATCGCCTTCGCTGCGGTGAGCGGCGTCGTCGCGTCGGTCACTCCGGTGATGAGGCGGGGCGGTGGTACCACCGACACATCCGTCAACACGAAAACGAGTGCGACACCGGGAGCGTCCACTGCTGCGACACAGTCACTCCTATCACAGACCCGATGGTGGGCACCCTCGAGGGACTCTTCGACGTACCCTTGAACCCCTCACTCCCCGTCGGGTTGACCTGCACAGCCGCCGAGGGCGGCGCGCTATGGTATCACCATCTTCCTTTTTTTCACACAACGGGATGCTAATTTTGCCAAAAAAAAAAAAAATACAGCACCAATACGCCCACTTGCTGCAATGGCGTAGCTCAAGGTCAGTCTCTCCCTCGTTCTCGAACGTTGGTGATTTTGCTAATGCCAGCCCCCCCCCCCTATATTTTTTTTTCTTAGCTGGCCAGGGCTATATCAACATCAACTGCTCCCCAGTCACGATCAATCTCTGAGCAGTCAAGGTCATATCAGTCGTGGATGGAATCGAGCTGGAGCCTGAAAGGAAGTGGAGTGGGCGTCGTGGGGGCGTGGTCTTGGATTTAACCGAGTGGGGGGGGGGGGGGGCCCTTCATTTTGCGTTGTCATGTACCTTTCTTGGGAATCGCCTTCTACACATGCTACTAGCAGTTTCTCAAATTGGGCACAACTTTGGTGGCGTCCTATCGGAACATACCAGGGGCTCGCTAAAGAAGCCACCGGAAAACGACAGACAAGTCCACTGCGCGCTGCAACTGCCCGTTGGCATACTTTAACTTCAATGACGGATATGGATCTCTGCCTGCCATATGATCCCGCGAGTAGCAAATAAAGAGCAAGATCAGAGATCAAGGAGCGGATCCGCACACCGCGTTCCGGGCATAGTGCTCTACTATATATTATATATACAGTACCAGCGCACGCGCTTCTCAACTTGAAAAGTTTCGAAGCATGAGGCACTGGACTATCCTAAATCCAGTTGTCGGATGCTGCATGGCATTGCAGACCACAACTATGCGCACAAACAAAGAACGAGCCCTAAAAGTCTACATCACGTGCTACCAACCTTTGGGTGGGTGAGCTGTCCCCGTGACCTGACCTCGCCTTTTCAAGAATCACACGATGTGGGAAGCAAATTATCGTTATAATAAAAAAAGATCTTAATGTAACGTCTAGAGCAAAAAGGTCGCTTCTAGGTTCGGAGTGACTTGGGCTCGGCTCAGCAAGGACGGCCTTGTGATCGCCCAGACACGGAGCACAGACACAGAGGCGGCGTCCGGCGTCCGTCCATCTACTTTTTGTTGTTATGCGGCAGAGACTTGCGATACGCTTCCTGCAGCTCAACCTGCACATTCGGCAACACCGGCATGTGATTCTGCGTCAAAAACACAGCAAAGGAGCAAAGGGGTCAGTCAGCAGCCGCGAGGTATTTAAAGCGGGGTGCATGTACCTTGTATTCCATGCTAAACTCGCCCTTGCCTTGCGTCGCGCCACGAAGCTGGCTCGAATACCCGAACATGTCATTCAACGCGACCTCCGCGACGGCCGTAAACTCGTCCTCGCGAACCTCGCTATCGATAATCGTCCCACGGCGCGCATTTAATCCGCCAATCACCGCGCCTTTTGTAGTGTTACCGACCATACGTGTTCAGCACAGGCACGAGAGTAGGAAGAGGAAAAAAGACGCACTCTGGAATTCGACGGGGGCGACGACTTCCACCGTCATGATCGGCTCGAGAATCACCGGCTTCGTCTTGAGGAAAGCCTCACGGAACGCGCTGATAGCGGCGAGGCGGAACGCGAGCTCGGACGAGTCGACCGCGTGGAATGCGCCGTCGCGCAGCACCATGCGCACGCCCGAGATCGAGTTCCCGGACAGCGTGCCCTTCTCGAGCGCCTCATAGAAGCCCTTCTCGACGGCAGGGATGTAGTTGCTTGGCACGTTCCCGCCCATGACAACGCTCTCGAACGCGGTGTCCGTCCCGGACTCGGCGTCCATCTCCATCGGCTCGACGTGCCCGATGACGCGCGCATACTGCCCAGCGCCGCCCGTCTGCTTCTTATGCGTGTACGCAAACTCCGCACGTTCCGTCACCGTCTCGCGGAACGCCACCTGGGGGCGGCCAGTGGCACAAGAGACGCCGTACTCGCGCTTCATTCGTTCAACATAGATCTCAAGGTGTAGTTCACCCATGCCCGAAATGATCGTCTACCAAAAGTACACGAAGGGGTCAGTCCAAGTCATGGGAGTCATGGGAACGGGATTGGAACAATCGTGCCTCCTTGCTTTCGTGGTCAACGTGCACTCTGAATGTAGGATCTTCCTTCTGGAACCGATTGAGCGCACGAGAGAAGTTCGGGGTCTCAGTACCAGTCGGCTTGATGGCGAGAGAGATGACAGGGTCGGGCACAAACATAGAGGTCTGCAAATAATGTATCTCAGCAATTACGTAGTTCAAATTGGTGTAGTGAGCGCACCATTGAATAATTCGACGTTCCATCCGTGAAGGTGTCCCCAGACGCGCAGTCGACGCCAAAGATCGCGCAGATCTCACCAGGACCAATCTCGTCGATATCCTAGAAGTACCTTAAGCCTTACGTCTGGGCCACGAGATCTACCCTCAAAGACATACCTCCATCTCATTGCTGTGCATGCGCACCAACTTGGGTACCTTGATTCTCTTTCCTGAGCGTCCATGATAGATGAACTGGCCCCTCTTCAAGCTGCCTTGATACACCCGCATATACGTCAGCTGTCCGAAGCGTCCCTCTTCGAGCTTGAACGCCAGTGCGACAAGCGGTGCTGCCGCCGCCGGAACTAGCTCCACCTGGGGGGCGCCTGCGGGCAACGTCGTATCGTGCGCGAGGACTTCACGCTCTGCTGGACTCGCGAGGTACGCGCAAACACCGTCGAGCAGTGGTTGCACTGCCGTGTTCTTTATCGCAGAGCCTAAAAAGACCGGTGAGAATTTCAGGGAGACTGTCGCGCGCTGGATCGCCGCAGCAAGTTGTGCATTGGAAGGGAGCGCATCGTTTAAGAAAAGTTCGGTGATTTCATCATCGACCTCGGCAAGCTGCTCGATGAGTTCTGTGCGCTTTTGGGTGGCCAGCTCGAGAGTGGAAGCCGGGATCTCGTCAGATTCGACAACCTCGACGCTATTTGGGATGATCGCATTGCTTGGACGTTTCGAACTTAGGATGAAGCTCAACCCACCCTTTTGTACCTTTGTTATAGATAGCCTTCCATCGGACAAGGTCAACGACACCCTCAAGCTGATCCTCCACGCCAATGGGAACCTGGACTGCAGCAGCCGGGATACGAAGTTTTGTACGGATCTGGTTTATCACTCGCCACGGGTTCGCGCCAGGTCTTAAAGTCCGCGCGGTCAGAAGAGGTTAGAAGAAATTAGAGGTTAATTGGGAAAGCCAACGTACCTATCCATCTTGTTAATGAATGATAACCGAGGGACGTTATACCGTCGCATTTGCCTGTCGACCGTGATTGTTTGACTCTTTAGGATAGTCTCGTCACTGAATGCGAGCGTAAACTCTCCAAGGAGAACTCACCTGGACGCCGGATACGGCACATAACACCAAAACTGCACCATCAAGCACCCGCAAGGCGCGCTCGACCTCTATCGTAAAATCGACGTGACCTACGTGGAATCAGACAACGGTGAGCGGACTCGGCTCAGATAACTGTATGAAGGAGATGAACGCACCAGGGGTATCGATGATATTGACTGCATACTTTTCCTGTTCGCCCGTAGTTGGTGACTTGGCGTCCCAATCACAGAACGTTGCTGCACTTTGGATCGTGATACCCTTCTCGCGCTCAAGCTCCATACTATCCATCTTGGCACCAACATTATCCTTCCCTCTCACCTAACCCCGCACATACGCGAACTTCAGCGTTGGAGCAGAAAGCAAAACAAGGAGGTTGAGAGGAAAGAGAGAGTAGACACACACCTCATGAATATCGCGTATTCGACCAGTGTAATATAAGATACGTTCCGTGAGGGTTGTCTTTCCGGAGTCTATATGTGCTGACACTCCAATGTTACGCTGGTATTTTAATCGGCGGTGGTCAGCCTCGGTGAGCTGGAATCGCTGGGCGAGGGAGGGCGCCGGGGTATCGCTGGCCTCTGGTGGTCGTGCCTTCAGGACAGCAGCAGCTGCAGACGCATGGCGACGGGCGATGGAGAGTGGTAGAGAGACTGCCTTGCGGACGGGAGTGGGTGCAAAGAGTCGTGGCAGCGCTGGTGGTAATGGCAAAGGCAGCATCAAATTGCTGCAAATCTCCGAGCTCCGTCGTCTGCCCAGTCCCGGAGTTTTCCGAAGCGACGAGCCGCGTTCCGACACCGACATGATGTGCTCTGTCGCCGGGTATGTTCGGGTTTGTGGGGTGTGAATCACAATACTCTCTTGAGGCTGAAGCACGGACTGGCAACAGGACAGGTATGGCGGATGCATAACTGCATGCTGGTGGAGAAACTGCGTCGTTTCTTGGCGGAGAGAGAATGCCTGGAACTGGATCAGCTCTCTCTCATCACAGTAATATGTTTATTCATACATCAGCATGGAATATCATCATGCCTCAGAGAGGAACAGAATACTTATGGCTACGAACAAACGAGATGCGTGTACGCATGGGTTGTGGATAGTAAGTATCATTTGGACTCAAGGTTAACAGTAGAAGCACAGGTGGGAAATACAAGGTGGGAGATGATGAAAGCTGCTATACATCCATATGGGTGCCAATCATGTACGGCGTGGTGGAGATGAAGATGATTGAGGTCATGGTAGGGTCGAGAGCCAGCGGGAGTGATTTGCGATAGAATGAACAGCACGATGAGCCGTATGGGAGAACTGTCTTCCAAGCATTGACTCGAGGTCGCTCCAAGCCTAACATTTGATGCTACGCTCGCCGCGTAGCACAGGTTACGACTATCGCCGAGTAAGGCACGTTCAAAGCCGATGCAGGGCCACAGGGTGGCCTGCCTGCTGGCGGGCATTGATGAAAGCCGTGAATGCGTCGCCATCATCGTTACTCGCAGGATATGACAGCTCCTTCAGCTCAGGTAACAGGTCCATGGGTGATTCCCCATCGTCTGGTTCTTCATCGTCTTGTTCTAGAGCATTGGAAAGCTGCGTGACGAGGCCATCATCCACACGAAGCGTCTTCACATTGCTAAACGACCTAAACAGTTCATGCCATTGTGTACTGTCCGCTTCACGGTCCCACTCCGACGACTCTGAGTGCCTCCAATACTCGAGAGTTAGACCCCCCACAGCTGAGAAGACTGGTCTGAGCGATTTGAGAAACCGCGCTGCGGATGCTACTTGCCTGTCGAGGCGTTCGCATTCAACCGGGATTTCGAGGGAACACTTCTTTGCCCCTGCATGGGGATATACACTCACTCGAACACCCCAGGTTAGGAACCCCATCCTGGCACTGGCCGCACTGCTAAACTTGAGGTTCTTTGCTGTGCTAATAAATTCTAGGAGATGTGGAACAGAAAAGGTGGGCTGGCCGGGGAATTCTGTTTGAAGCTTCGCGAGGAAAGGGGTGGTCATCCGAGGAAGAAGCACTTCCAAGTAAGCACTATCCCCAGAGAACCCAAATCAGCCAAGGTTAGGAAGTGTGACGTGTGTCATGGTCGGTGTATCCAACAGCTGCATCTCAACGTCACGATTGGGGAATGGCAAGCGAAAGTCAATCCCAAGTGCCTTAAGCTGAGGCATCCGTGAGAGCTGTTGGTGTAAATCATTTGGGTGGAGGGGGGCAGATAGGGGATACGTTCAAGCGAGAGTGTGACAAGGCCCAAGGCGGCCGTAAGTAATGGAGATCCTATTGGAAAGGCGAAATTTTCCAATGCTAAGTAGCGTAGATGAGGCGCTTGAAATGCTTTGGGAAGTATCAAACCCGCATCGTCACTGGTCAAAGGCTCGATATACACGCATTCCAACATCGGAAACTCGTCGTCTATGGTCATAATGAGCTTCTGCAAATCTGACGCAGGCATCCGAAGGCAGATGCCGCGGATACGGTTACGGTGTTGAAGTGCAACCATTATTCCCTCTTCATCTTCTGCAGTGATACCGCGATCCTCGTCAATGTAATCGATAATGAGTGGAAGAGGAGGTGAATGTGCCAGCATATCTGCTACCGGCGTGCCATATGTATAAATGAGAACAAGGCCCAGGTAGGATGCCGATCCGAGTACAAGGTACCGCCACCTTCGGCAAATGTGCGTGAGGTCGTACCACCAGTATTTACGGTCCAATTCTGCCTCCTGTAAGATGGGCATATCATCGTTATCTTCATCTTCGTCCAAGAGAAGAGATCGATAGAGATAAAATATGTTGAGAAGCGAGTTATCATCAAGGGTGTGAATATATGTACCACGAATCCTGTCGCGAAGGGGTCGTGTTTACTCACACTGATCAACAAATATAGCAGAGGGGAACGTACCTCCAGAGTTGGGACTCAGAACTTGACGCACTTCGGCCAATTCTTTCGGCAGATTGAATGCGAGAGGTAGGAGGGGAGGGATGAGACATGCCAGGGTAGCAAGTAACGTTTCTCAGTACGACCTGGCGTAGATGTGGTGCTTTAAATGTTTTCGGAAGTATCAGCGTTTTTCCGTCCTCAGTCAGAGGCTCGATGTACAAATATTCCAACATTTGGAATTCCCTGTCCAAAGCCACAACGAGTTTCCGTAAATTTGAGGAAGGGGCCCAAAGGCGGATGCGGGAGACTCGGTGATGATGCTGGAGAGCAAGTAGTAATCCCTCTTCATCTTCCACAGTCATCTCGCGACTCGGATCTTGGTGAACGTAATCGATAATGAGTGGCAAGAGGGGCAAATAGGCCAACATGTCTGTTACAGGGGTGGCATGTGCGTAGACAAGGCAAAGACCCAGGCGGGATGCTGATGCGAATATAAGATATCGCCACCTTCTGCAAACGTGCACGAGCTTGTACCACCAGCGTTCGCGGACCCAGTTCTGCCGCTCAGAGATACGGTCATAGGAGTCAGCATTGTCTTCTTCTAAAAGAAGAGGTCGACAGTGATAAAATATTTTGAGGAGCGAATCATTGTCGAGGATATAATAAGTGTGCTGTAGACTTTTGACCATGAGTGGGGATACAAACTGATGGACCTAGTATAATGGAGCATACCTCCATCGTGGAGGCTCAGCACCTGGTGCATCTAGGCTAGTTCTTTCTGTGGATTGAAGGCAAAGGGAGGGATAGGTGAGGGAAGACATGGTGGCAAGTAGGGTCGGGAAAACCTAAAAATACTTAAATTCAACTTAACATTCAGCATTTTACATCAGAAAAATCTTAAATTTACTTAAGTGGCTTCAATGGCTGAAAATAAAAATTAACGCATTTAAGAAGACCTTAAGAATTAATCTAAGATGAAATAAGTAGATCCATTTCCTTAAATTTCCTTAAAACCAAATTTAAGGGTATTTAAGCTTGTTAAGTTAAATTGAAGATTTTTCCCGTTTTCCTGATGCCAGTTGGAAATATCCAAGTCAGACCTGCGCAGAATATCTATAAACGACAGACAAACGTGCATACATAGACTGCATAATCGTCGTACGAGCTAGTAATGTTACAATCTGTTCGGCATCAGATTAGAATGAAATGGCATTTTGAGACGGTAGACTATATTGTGAAACGTTAGTGCTACATGGGGTTCTGCACCCCGAGGTGCACGATAATCGAAGCTAAAAAAAAATTGTTACAATCCGATACGAGAAACCAAAACGTGTGGACAGGAGAATGAAATGTACGAAGTATGTCACAATGTAAGCTGGCAGCCATCCAAGATGGCGTCGTCAATGTGAGCGACGTTTGACATCGCAATCTCCTCAACCATGAAAAATGAGAAGATCATGGCCATGATGGGGATAGAGCTGCCAGAAGTCTGGGAATTAGTCCGGGCGATAGATAAATCACTCGTCGAGTCGCATATGAGAGCCGCATTGTGGTATCGAAGGTGCGCCAAGCCTAGCTAGCCTAGCCACTTGCTTACCGCTTGGCACAGTTCACGACCATCCCCGGGTGAGACACGTTCAAAGATGTGTAAGGGTTACTGGATTGCCCGCCTTCTGGCGGGCATCGATGAGCGATGCGAACGCATCACCGGCATCCACGCTTGCAAAACATTCGAGCTCATTCAGCTTGGGTAACAACTCCATAGGTGACTCTTCATCGTCTGGTCGTAGGGAATGAGACAACTGCGTGACAAGGCCATTATTGGGCACACGAAGGGTCTTCACATTTCCAAACGACCTAAGAAGTTCACGCCACTGGGCACGATCAGCTGTATTTTGCCAATCTTCCAGTGGTGTAAACCCACTCTCATACCGGAGAGTAATATGCTCCACCGTAGAGAGTGCTGTCCCGAGTGCGTCAAAAATTTGTGCTGCAGACGCCACCTCCCAATCGAGGTGAGTGGAAAGAACGTCCATGCCAAAAATATATGTCTTGGCCCCATGATGAGAATACACCAGCATTGTAAGTGCCCAGGGAGAGAACTGGAACTCGGCACTGCGGAACCTGAGATTTTCTTTGGTGCTTATAAATCGAAGGAGGTGTGGAAAGGAAAACGTGAGCTGGTTGAAGAAACCAATTTCAAGCTTCTCGAGTGAAGGGGTGGTCATCCGAGGAAGCAGTGCTTCCAAGTAAGCGCTGACACCACAGAAGCCAAACCAGCGAAGGTTAGGAAGTGTGATGTGTGTCATAGTCGGTGTATCCAATAGTGTCATCACAACGTCACGATTTGGAATGGGGGAGTGAAAGCTGATCCCGAGTACCTCGAGCTGAGGCATCAGTGACAGCCGCTGAAGCAAATCATTTGGGCGGAAGTAGGCTGATGGGTGGATCCATTGAAGGGAGAGTGTGACAAGGTCCACTGGCACGACAGTCGTCAATAATGGAGATCGTATTGAGATGGCGAAATTCATCAGTATGAGGTGGCGGAGATGTGGTGCTTGGAATGTTTCGGGAAGTATCAAGCCCATATTGTGCTTAGCCAGAGGCTGAATATACAGGTACTCCAGCATCGAAAACTCGTCGTCCATGGCCAGGAGAACCTTCTGCAATTTTGGCATAGGTATTCGAAGGCGGATGCGGCGCACACGATCACGGTGCTGGAGTGCAAGTATTATTCCTTCTTCATCTTCTGCAGTGATTTCGCGAGTTTTGTCAACGTGATCGATGATGAGCGGAAGAGGTGAATGTGCCAGCATTTCTGCTACTGGCGTGCCATATGTGCAAACGAGGCAGAGTCCTAGATGGGAAGCCGATGCAAGTACCACGTATCGCCATCTTCTGCAAACGTGCGTGAACTTGTACCACCAGCGTTCGCGGACCCATTCTCCCCCTTGCAAGACAAGGAAATAATCAACCTCGTCTTCGTCTAAAAGAGCTGGTCGACAGAGAAAAAAGATATTGAGAAGTGAATCGTCATCGAGGACATGGATGGATGGACTATGTGGTTTGTTGCGCATGGATCGTGTTGAGTCGCAAACAAAGCACAGCAAGTGTAGAGGCGTACCTTGAGTGTAGGGACTCATCATTTGGTACACTTTGGTAGAGGCCTTCAATAAATGGAGGGCGCATGGCAGCAGACAAAGAATGGCCCATGGCAGGAGGTGAGAACGTGTGAGCATTGATGAGGATGTGATCCAAGGACAGATGTATTTGTTAGCCCCGAGATGGAGGGCGCAAACATCTGCCCTGTAACATACACATAGGCACCATACAGCAACCGACGTTGACGTTGACGTTGACCTTATCGTGACGTTCGGGATCTTCCGGGTCACTAGTGTGACAGTAAGAGTTTTTTTTTTTTTTTTTTTTTGGACAGCGCTATATTTAGTCACGATGTACATAAATATGTGCTAGGTACTGAGTGAAGTCATATCAGCCTGTACTTAGCATGCTATAGCCAGGTCAATGCAGAACAACCTGGGGGGGGAGGGAAAATGACATTTACGCACACCCTGGGTGAGGGGTAGTGTGGGACTCAGACAGGTTCCCACTATCTACTAGGGGACCTATTCACTACCTACTAAAAAACCTCCCTGTATTGTAGCCAGTTATTGTGTTGTAACCCCTGTTCGCTTAGTGTGTCTTTCCAAGTCTCTGTTATGAGTCTTCTGTACTTCCTATCCTTTCTTATTTTCATGGCTGTGATTCTGTCTGTTACAAGTCTATGATTGATGGCATTTGACCATTTACTCTTGATTTGTGCTGAAGTGAGTTGTTTGCCATTGATTACCCTTCTGCAGCATGTTGTCCATATCAGGTGGCTCACTTCTGAGATGAGGATCTGGAGTAGTCTCATCTTGCCTTTCACTCTCACTCTAGTGTGCCTCATGTCAGGGTTGTTTGGTCTAGTTCTTGTTCTCAGGAGTTCTACACATCCAATGTGTAACCGGCCTGGGGTGATGGTTCAACACCATTGCGCCCCTGTAAGTGTTGAGACGAAATGTCTGCGTGGCTATGCCTGGACCGGACAGTCTCACGCTCAGGGGTTCGGTAGAACCGGCCCGGACATTACAAGGGGCACTTAATGCTCCAGGACAATTACGGACTTAGTGAGCACATGTCGGCACATGGACTGCATGGACACCTACGTACGTACGATACCCTAGAACAATGTGATTACGCCCTTATGGCCGATCTAAGAACTCTCTTTTGTTATCTGACTCGATTATTGTATGATCGAACTGTTTCAGATTGACACTTTACCTACTGTCTTTACGATCATGTAGTTACAATCACATACGGACCTTTTAGTACGGTTCTACGCTTACGTGTACCCCTTCTGAGGGCTCAGGGTATGTGCGGACTCTTCGGACTCATCCATATGTAGAATATTGTAATTATGCAATATAGTGGACGCCTGTACTCACCCCTTAAGGGCTTATGGACATATGTAGACCATAGGAACTATAAATACACCCTTGGGAGTGAGCAAGACGTCTCATCTCCTACAGAGTTCTCTCTCTGTGTGAACCACCCTCTTCAGCTGCACTTCATCAGGTTATGGGCCCTGTGCTCTAAACTTATAACCACTACACAAAGTTCTATCGCTCACAACAGCTTCTAACAGTGAGTAAACGTCTTTGTTCGCTGTATACTCCAACTAGCAGGATCCGCTGAGCCCATGGGGGTAAGCGACCTGGCTAGGTCTGTGCTGGGGTCTTAAGGACCTTGCGTGAGGTGCATCACGGACCTAGGCGTAGGTGACGTGCACTGAACCCACTCTAGCGTTGCACGCTATACTACACATTACTGCATTTAGTGTAGAGCGCCCTATGCGCTTAGGCGGGTCTGGGGAAGCCCAGACTGGCTATAGGCCTGGTGAACGGTTGGCTGTCTGCCCTTCAGTGGGAGTGGCTTTGGGTCTATCACAAGGCGGGGGTTAATCACACCCCTAGCGCTTGGGCCTAGTTACAACTGCGCCATGCTACATAAATAAAGTAGACACACAGTAGCCTAGGCATGCGGGTCTGACTGGCATAAGTACCCGTTGTGGCCTCTGGGGTGCAACGCCCCACAGTCAGGATATCCATGTCCTAGCTACTTAGTGATGCGCCCAATCATCTAGGCGTTAATCAGAGACTCCGCGGACCCACTAGAGCAGCAGATATTTCACATCTGCGTCCTCTAGGGAAGTGGCTGCTGGCTCATCTCTGACATGACTCCCCTGGAGCTGCGGGTAGCGCTTCAGCGGTAATAGAACTACTATAAAAATATCACACTACCTACCATACATAGAAGTGCACGCAGAGGCAGGACACATTAGTGTTCTGGCCATACAGTACCACAGACAGGAGGCGGCACTCTACTATGCCTGTGTGCTAGCAGGGACTCGTGCTGACCGCTCCTCGGCACAGTCACAACATGTCCTCTCACCCAATACTCCCACCAACACAGTCTCGGGCAATGCGCCCCTCTCCCAGCCAGCTATTACCACACGCATCTTGAATGCATTCCAGTCAAGCTTCGCTATACCGTCGGGAGTCAAGCTCCCTCAGTTTGATGGTACTGGGTGGTCGGAATGGTCCGGCACCTTCGAGGCGATCCTAACAATTATGAAGCGGAAGACCACTTGCGTTTCCAGAGCTGCCCTACCGGCGCCGATGTAGACGAGTGGAACAATATGCAACGCCGACTCAAGGTGTACTTCCGTCTGTACATGACTGCAGGAGTCTTCTCCCAGATCGCCGACGAAAACGCCTACCCGACCCTCAAAGATAGGTGGGATCAGCTAAAGAGGCTCTATGGTGGAGTCTCTGGTAGCACCACCGTCTTTAACGACTGGATCGCGCTCACACAAGCTAGGCTGGATGAAAGTCAGCCAATGGGACCACAGCTCACCAAGCTAAATGAGTCCCGCGTCAACCTCGCCAACGCCAAGATGGGTGTCACTGACACCCAATACTGCTTTATCATACTCCGCGCTCTCCCCGACTCTTACGAGGTTCTTACCTCCACCATCCTTGCCGCCGGCGACCCCACATTGCTTCAACCGGGCGAAATCATAGCCGCATTCAGAATGAAGAAGGTCTAGGTCTGGCAGCTCCGCCTCCCTCAATGCAATGCCCCAATCAAGGGGAAAGGCAAAGGCAAAAGCGGCTCCAATAAAAAGGAGAAGCATGCCGATCTTGTTTGCCATTACTGCAACAAGAAAGGGCACATCAAGCCCGATTGCCGAAAGAAGAAGAAGGATGAGGCGACTCCAAAAAGAAGCAGGAGAGCAGCAGCAACAAGGCCGTAAATAGTCATGTGTAGACACAACCGCCTCCATTGAGGAGGTCAATGACATTGGTGTTTCCTTGTGCGCTGCGAGTAAATCACATTGGTTGATGGACAGCAGGGCAACCCATCACATAACCCCCACTGCTCTGATTTTGTTGCTTACACACCAGTCAAAGGGACCATACGTCTCAGCGACAAAACAGGGTACTGTAATTGCACAGTAGGTGTGGAACCGCTATGTTTATAAGCCCGCAAGGAGTGCGGATCA